>APFE030272939.1:0-12062 GCA_000404065.3 Pinus taeda | reverse complement strand
ATTAATTTATTATTAATTTCTCAGGTGATTTTAATTTAAGTAATTTGGTGAACAACTCGTTTGTGGGTTAATCAAGTTTTTGAAAACATGTTGTAACTGAACCTTTTGTGATAATTATAGGAAAAAAACTCATTTTAATTATGTATTTAATAGTAATTATAAGATACTTATTTATTTTTTCAATGTAGCTTTAATTCTCTCTATATAAAGAATATACATTTAAATACAAATAATATATATGTCCATAAATTAATTGAATATTATATAAATATGTAATAATGTATATGTGAAATGATATTGTGAATATGTTTTACTATTTGTGTTTAAGAAAGTAACATTTGTATATGGTAAATACTTATTTTGATCGTGCACATAAGTATCAATCAAGAACCATTTACAATTTTTTTATTATTAATTTTCTAAATTACAAGTGTCATTATGTCCACATTTTTAAAGTAAGTATGTAGATAAAATTTGCACAAAATACTTACATGATATTACATTTATCATTTGTGGTTAATTATATCATTAATGTATATTCTTTGGAATCATGGTTTTCAATGGTGTTTTACACAATTCACACATGCATTAAAAAATAAAAATAAAATTTATTTTTAAAATAATATTAATTTTAATATTGAATTAAATTGTTGTATTAAAGGTCTTTATATGTCCGCACACTTTAAAAATTGAGTCTTCTTTTTTGGCATTATTTATTTATTTTCATGTTGGACTCTAAACATCTTGACTCATCTCATCCTTTCATTATTTTGTCAATTCCTCTTATTATATTTCCAGGGTTTTATGAAAAAATCACTATAGAAATTAAATTGACTAAAAAATTATAAATCAAGCTTGATATTAAGAGAAGATGCTTTAGTAACATTTCAAAAAATCAACTTGCAAATGGATGTTTGGTTTCCTTACTTCTCTTCCACTTGGGTTTGACTTATACATTACTAGTAATATCATCAAATCAAAGCTTATTATCCACAAATTTTGCACACTGCCTTATATAGCTATTTCTACATTACTAGTAATGTTATTAACAAAAGTCTCCATTACAAATTATTTTTATAGCTACAAGCCCACCCATAGTTACAAAATTGTAGATAATTTCTAATATATCTTACTTATGATATTTTTGTTCCAATGGAAATTATAACACAATTGTCGATCGTAATATAGTCATTTAATTATGACATTTTTTATAATTTTAAAAGATGTAAAACAATTAAAGTGCTTTTTGGACTCCTAGTTTGTCCATTGATGCTATATGGGTGTGAATTATGGGCTAGCAGCACTCCTCTCTCAAAATGGAAACAAATTGAGAAAATCCAAAAACGCTTGATCATGAGCAAGTTCAAAATAAAAAGTTCGGTACCTTATGAGATAATGTTGAGTGAAACAGGAGCAACATCCATTGACGCAATTGCTATGGTGAGACTTATAAGATACCTAAAAAGAATTGAACAAATGAGAGTAGGTAGATGGCCTAATGTTTTCTTCAATGAAGGCATGAGCAAAAGAAAGAAAACATGGATGAAACAAAACTACACATGGATGCAAAAATGGAATATCTACCTCAATGCCTATCCCACAAATAGCAGGGAGCTAAAGGATTCTGTTATGGAGAAGTTTCTTAAAAGGGAAGGGGAAAAGATTTGGGTAGAAAGAAGAAATATTACATTGAGAAATTCATCCCTACGTGTAATTTACAACAAAAAGAGTTCAATGGAGCTAGCATTTCGTGGAGGGCAAAGGTTTTTATCGCTCAATTAAGGACCAACTCACATCAACTTCGGTGTGAAACAGGACGGTGGAAAAGACCTAAAGAAGTTTGGGAGGAAAGGGTGTGTACAATTTGCACGTCTGGGGCTGTGGAATCCGAAAAACATTTCATTTTGGAATGTGATGCATTCAAAGACATAAGAGAAAGTTATGAGAACATGTTAACATCAGTTTCTTGGCATTGTCTTTTTAGAGAGGGGATTGTTGGAAGGTTGGGTCAGCGCATCATCAACTTGAATTAGACTGAATTGCAAAGAGCAAAAAATAGGGAACTAATGGTCTCATAGACTATTTTTAGTCTCGTGGAACTTAAAATATCATTTCATTTCATTTTCCAAATACACGGTAATAAAAAATTGGAGTTGTCTTTAGTGCAATTTTTTGGACTTTCCACTGCCCGAATCTGGTGGAAAAATTTGAGGTGAAATCTTGATTTATGTTATTCAAACTGGTTTTTTGACTATATATATGGATTCACCACCTTGGAAAACCCCTAGGGCGCTTCGATTGCACCATCAAGCTTGTGATTTCAATAAATCCTGCGAAATTTTAGAAAAAATTAACAGAAAAAACCTACCATAAAAACTTCCAAAAAATCACTCTAAAAGCAACTCTTAAAAAATTTAGGTCTTCACATAGAAACATTCAAAAACTACCTTTCCAATTTTGATATGGTTTGCCTACAGATTTTGTCATGGGAAGAAACGCCTATTTTTGTCGTTCCAGAAATATTTGGCTTTGTTACACACGTTTTAGGAGGTGGAGCGAAATCTGTAACTATGATCATTTATGTTTACCAGAATATTATTCAATTATAATTTTTACACAAATTGTAAATAAGTGTGATTGAGTTAATGAATTTTGTTTTTATTAGATATTTTTTCTTATATATAAATATAACAAAAATTTAAATAAAATGGAAATTACGTTGAAATAATATTATTAAACATAAAAAGGAAGAAATAATATTGAACTGACATTATGATATAATCATTTTAATATATATGAAAATATTCTAGAATTACTTTAATATATATAAATATAACACATACATAATTTTAATTTGCCATTTAATATTATCATTTTTAGTACCTATTACTTAGTCTAAATATAACTAAATTAAAATAAAAGTATGAAGATTTGGCAAAATATTAGCCTATATAAGTGTGTAATATCTCTTTTCCGGGATACCCCTCAAACCCAAGCCAACCCTAACCAAATACGTACAAGTGATATAGTAACCGGGAAGCTCAAAGAGATAAAAATAACAGTGGTGCAACATATAATAATGTAAACATGGAATATAAGCAGATACTCAAGAAATGCAAAGAGAAATGTTAAACCCTTTTATTTTACTGAGTAATGGAAAGAGTACAGGAAGTGATCATAAAGATGGCACCTCGACTTGCACAAAGCAAGTGAAGAAATACACCCAGAATAGTAAAGAAATGACCTCTCTCAGAACTGCGTCCAAGCTACTGGAGAACTATTGTGCTGCTGCTGCTGCATGGAATCAAGTGAGGATTTGGGGTTGTTCCCCTCCTCAGAAAATGCTGAAACTCAGGAATCAGCCTCTGCTCAGTAAACACGGAAAAAACCCAGAAAGCTTTTCTGAAATAGCCGACCCCCGGAAATCACCCCCTTGAGGATCTATGCAATCCCTTAAGGCTCTGCGCTGCCACTGAATAGAACCCTACAAGACTCTGCCCGAAACTCTCCAAAAATCCTCCAATATGCAAGGGTTGATCCCTTGCTTAATCTCCCAGCTCAAATCCTCCGCAAAAACCCCAATCTGGAACTCCCACCAAAAGAACTGCGTCCCTCTCTCAATATTGCGCAATTATAAAAAATGCTCAGTTCCTCCTCACTCCAAAGATCAGTCCTCCTGCAAAAGACTGCTGAAAAGTACCTTGCCAGAGCAGGCACTTGAAGTCCCCGGGGCTAAGGGTGAGATCTTCGAACGGAGACACTCGATGCACTGAACAGTGCTGCAGATAAGCTAAACAACCAGCGTGCTCTAAGTCGAAGTGACTAGCTCAAATTCACATAATTGAATTCCAAAATGAGGAGGCTCCTCTCTCCTTTATATCATTGGCCTTTCTGAAAACCCTAAGGCCCCTACCCCAACGTAGCCATCTCTTGCCACGTGCTCCTCTCCTTCTGCGCAATCCCTCCAAGTGTCTGCGTGGGCCCCCTTCTCTACGGGGTCCTATGGTCCCCCTTGGCTCCCCTTTAAGTTGCAACATTGTGCTACTAGGGAGTGACTTTATTCTAAAAGTGAGTTATGTCCCCCTTTCCTCACCTTTTTATTTATAAATAATTATAGAATGAAAAATTGAGAAAAATCGAATATTCCAATTAGCCATGGCTAATTAGGACTATTACAGTCTCCCCCGACAAAATGTTGCTTGTCCTCAAGCAACTGAAGTGATGGATGCTGCAATATTTTCTCATTCTCCCAAGTGGCATCTTCATTTGGTAAATTCTTCCACCTCACCGAGAATTCCTGGACCGTCCTGCTCTGGAGCTACCTCTCCCTGGTATCAATAATAGCCCTAGCTGCAACACCAAATGCCCCTCATCATCCATGGGTGGTAGCTCACCTGTCACTGTCACCTGCTGCCCCAATGCCTTCTTCAGGAATGATACATGAAAAACGTTATGAATCTTGTTGCCTTGGGGCAGCTCCAACTCATACGCAACCTATCCAATCCTGTGTATCACCCTGTATGGCCCATAAAAGCGGGGCTTGAGCTGCTTAACCCCCTCCTGATTTAGTGACGATTGTCGGTATTGCTATAATCGTAGGTAGACCAAGTCTCCTATCTCGTACTGTCTCTCCACCCGACCCCTGTCAGCATACAACTTATGCTGGTTCTGCGCTGTAGCCATATTATCCTTGAGAGCTCGGAGAATATCCTGACTCTCTTGGATCCAAATCTTGGCTCTCAGAGCCTTGCTAGCACCAAACATCACGTCAACAAAAGATAAAGGATGATATCCATACAAAGCATAGAATGGTGACATACTAATGGACATGTGATGTGTAGTGTTGCAGCAGTACTCCCCCAGATGCAGCCACTTCTGCCATGCTCGCTGCTGCCCACTGACAGAGTTACGTAAGTAGCCGTCTAGCCACTTGTTAACTATCTCTGTCTGCTCGTTCGTTTGTGGGTGATAACTGGTACTTGGGGTCAACTCTGTCCCCACCAACCGGAAAAACTCATGCTAAAATCCGCCCATGAAACGGCTGTCCCTGTCACTGGTGATGGTCTTAGGAAGACCATGTAGCTTGAAGACCTCTCTGAAGAACAGCTTAGCTACCTACACTGCTGTGTAGTGTGTGGATATGGCAAAAAAATGTGCGTACTTTTTCAGTCGATCAACAATGACAAAGATACAATCCTTGCCCTATACCATGGGCAACCCTGTGATGAAGTCCATCGAAATACACTCCCATTTCCCCTCTGGAATGGGAAGAGGCTGCAATAATCCTGCGGGATGGCTCATCTCCCCCTTGTTCCTTTGGAAAACATCACACTCCCAGACATGCTGGAGTACGTCCTCCTTGAGGCCCTTCCATGAGAACCTCTCTCTAATGGCCCTGTAGGTTTTGGTAAACCCTTGATGGCCAGCCAATGGTGAATCATGTGATGCCTGAAGTATCTTCTTCTTGAGCTGAGATCCCTCAGTCAAGAAGATCTAGTCCTTGTAGTAGATGATCTCATCGACCACCCTGCACCTGTCATCCGCCCCTGCCCTCTACTATGATTCGAGCCGTCCAGTCTGCGTCTAAGCTCATAAGAGACAACGTGGCTAGTCTACGTGAAAGGGCATTTGCTACCACATTGTTCTTAGCCTTGACATATTCATACGCTTGGATCTTACTGATCCACTTCTGCTACCTCTCCTGTAGTTGTTTCTGCTCCAAAAAAAAACTGAGGCTGTTGAGATCAGTCCTCACCCTGAACCTGTTACCCACTAAATACTATCGAAACTTGGCCAATGCATGCATAATGGCCAACATCTCCTTGTCGTATATAGAATACAACCTCTCATGTGGAAGGAAATTCCGGCTCTCAAAGGCTATAGGGTGACCTCCCTACATCAACACTGTGACGATCCCCTCTCCTAACGCATCACACTCCAAAACAAATGCCTGTGAAAAATCTGGCAATGCAAGCACTGGGTAGCTGCTCATAACCTCCTTGAGCCTGTCAAAGGCTCGCTGTGGTATATCCAACCAACTAAATGCCCCCTTCCTCTTTAGATCTGTCAGGGGTGCAACAAGCTGTGAGAAACTCTTGACGAACTTCCGGTAGTAAGTACAAATGCCAATGAATCCCCAAAGTTCCATCACGTTCCTCAGCTCCGGCTATTCCCTAATGGCCCTGATCTTCTCCTCGTGGACCCTCACTCCGTCCACCCCTATGATGTGTCCCAAGTACAACATCTCCATCAACCCAAACTCACACTTGGAGAGCTTGGCATAGAACTGCTGCTCTTGCAAGATGCACAACACTGTCTCAATGTGCTGGAGATGCTCCTCCCAAGTCCTGCTATAAATGAGGATATCATCAAAGAATACCAACACAAACTTCCTCAAGTGACTGCGAAAGATGTGATTCATGCAGGACTAGAATGTAGCTAGGGCGTTGGTTAGCCCGAAGGGCATCACCAAAAACTCAAAGTGCCCATAGTGGCACCTGAAGGCGGTCTTGGGAATGTCTTGCTCCCTCACGCGAATCTGATGGTAACCAGATCTCAAATCAATCTTTGAGAAGAACCGTGCTCCTCTCAACTCATCCAGTAACTCATCGATCCTGGGTATGGGGTACCTATTCTTTAATGTCTTCTTGTTCAAGGCCCTGTAGTCAATGCACATCCTCAATGTGTCGTCCTTCTTCTTCACCAACACCACAGAAGAAGCAAAAGGACTCGTGCTCATGCTCAAGCTCAATGGTGTGCTCAAATCCCCAGTCCGATGGTTGTCCCAACGGAATCTCCCCAAACACTGTGGCATACTAGTCAAGGATGGACTGTATCTCTGGATGTACCGTCTACCCTGTAGTCCGTGCCTCTGATGCACGCAACTCCATTGCCCACTCTACGTCTCCCTTCTGGAAGACTGCCTCCATCCGATGAGCCAAAACAGTCTGAGGCAGATATGTGTGTTGTCCCCGTATCTTCTCATGCCTCCTTTTCTTCTCATCATCCCACTCCATCTCTAGGATCTTCCAATCTGTCGTGACCTTCCCTAGAGTGATAAGCCACTGAACACCCAGTATCATGTTGGTGTTCGGAATATCGACCACAAAAAAATGGTCAGTCAGTGTGCAGGTGCCCATCGTCACTGATAACTCTGGAACATAACGAGCACACACCATGGTCTGATCTCCTCGGACCAAAACTGAAAATCCATCAAAGCTCTCTGTCTGTATACCTCTCTGCTCAACCATATGTGCATCGATGAAGTTGTGGGTCATCCCATTGTCAACAAAAACTGATACTCGTTGGCCACGTACTGTCCCCCGTACGCGTAGCGTCAAATACTTGGGAACTCCTCGCAATGCTGCAAGGGCCCCTCCGGTAGGTGCAAAAGCTGCATCAATTGCTACTGGCGCTGGAGGTGTTAAAGGATCTCGCGCTGCATGACTATCTCCTGCCCCCACATCATCCTCCTCATCCTCTTCCCTGCTACTCTCGGAGAATACCTCAATAAAATGTTCTTTGCCAGCAGTACATCTATGTCCTACTGCCCACGACTCCTGACAGGTAAAACACAACCACTTCTTCTTCAGCTCCCTGCTGGCATCATCGTCAATATTTGCTCGTCCTGGATTCCCCTTTGGAGGTGGAATCCTCACATCCTTCCCCTTAGGCTGGAAAGTCTGTCTCTCGGGGTAAGGTGTCTGGGTCCTGGGTAAGACATCCTGTAAGTCCCGGGTCCTGCTAATAGCATCCTAGATTGTGGTTGGTCTAGTGGATTGGACTAGACCCTGAAGTGGCTCTGCTAACCCCTAAACATACATGTAGATCCTCTGTGCCACGGATAGGTCTATCACCATCACTAAAACCCTCAAGAAATCTGCAATGTAAGTCTTTGGGCTCCCGGTTTGTTTGAGCCTCGTCAGCTCAACAAAGTGCTGCTCTGGATTCCTCCGGTCAAACCTCTCTATCAATCTCCTGGTGAACTCAGCATATGTCGTCACTGTGGAGTGTCTGAGTGTAACCATCCCATGGAACCACCAATCCTGGGCCTCACCATCCAAATGTAATGTCGCCACCTTGATGGCCTCTATCTCCGACATTTGGTTAAGATGGAAATAGATGTCCAGCTTCTCCACCCAAGACTTTGCTGAATTGTTTGATGAACCGTCAAACGTAGGCAAGTGGAATCTACTAGCTGCATGGTGGGTGTCACCATCATGATAATGTCGGTATCCTCTGTGATGGTCACGGGGTCTACTATCCTGCTGGAGCTGAAAAAAGTCTCTGAATGAATCTCTACCCCATCACCTCGATCTGCCTCGACAGATCCTGCACTGATTTGAGGAGCATGTCCGCAAATCTCTTCCCATCCCCATCTACCATCGGATCCTCCTGCTCTGCGTCCACCACAGGCTTCTCCTATTCTATGTCCACCACCCGAACACAGTCTCCCTCTCCGTAAGTGTTCTCCAACCTACGCTCAATATATCTGTATTTCCTACCTCTGTAACAGATGTAGGGCTTCTCCCTCGGTATCATAGACTTCTAGCTCCACAGGTTAGGCCAGATCTATGCTCTGATACCACTGTAATATCCCTTTTCCGAGATACCCCTCAAACCCAAGCCAACTCTAAC
The DNA here is from genome assembly GCA_000404065.3 of Pinus taeda. Lineage (NCBI taxonomy): Eukaryota > Viridiplantae > Streptophyta > Pinopsida > Pinales > Pinaceae > Pinus > Pinus taeda. The sequence goes on along the minus strand of APFE030272939.1, from coordinate 3,425 downwards.
CAAATAATTACAAGTGATATAATAACCGGGAAGCTCAAAGAGATAAAAATAACGGTGGTGCAACATACGATAATGTAAACATGGAATATAAGCAGATACTCAATAAATGCAGAGAGAAATGTTAAGCCATCTTATTATACTGAGTAATGGAAAGAGTACAGGAGGTGATAAGAAATATGGCACCTCGACTTGCACAAGGCAAGTGAAGAAATACACCCAGAATAGTAAAGAAATGGCCTCTCTTAGAACTGTGTCCAAGCTGCTGGAGAACTGTTGTGTTGTTGCTACTGCATGGAATCAAGTGAGGATTTGGGGCTATTCCCCCCTCAGAAAATGCTGAAACTTTGGAATCAACCTTTGCTCACTAAACCCAGAAAGCTTTTTTGAAATTGTCGACCCCCGGAAATCACCCCCTTGAGGATCTACGCATTCCCTCAAGGCTCTGCGGTGCCACTGAATAGAACCCTCTGAAACTCTGCTCGAAACTCTGCCATAAATCCTCCAACATGCAAGGGCTAATCCCTTGCTCAACCTCCCAGCTCAAATCCTCCTCAAAAACCCCAATCTGGGACTCCCACCAAAAGAACTGCGTCCCTCTCTCAAGACTGCGCAGTTATAAAAAATGCTCAGTTCCTCCTCACTCCAAAGATGAATCCTCCTGCAAAAGATTGGTGAAAACTACCTTGCCCGAGCAGGCACTCGAAGCCCCCGGGGCTAAGGATGAGATCTCCAAACGGAGACACTCAATGCACTGAACAACGCTGCAGACAGGCTAAACAACCAGCGTGCTCTAAGTTGAAGTGACTAGCTTAAATGCACATAATAGAATGCCAAAATGACGAGGCTCCTCTCTCCTTTATAGCATTGGCCTTTCTCAAAACCCTAAGGCCCCTCCTCCAACGTAGCCATCTCTTGCCACGTGCTCCTCTCCATCTGCGCAATCCCTCCAAGTGTCTGCGTGGGCCCCCTTCTCTACGTGGTCCTATGGTCCCCCTTGGCTCCCCTTTAAGTTACAACGTTGTGCTACTAGGGAGTGACTTTATTCTAAAAGTGAGTTATGTCCCCCTTTCCTCGCCTTTTTATTTATAAATAGCTATAGAAGGCAAAATTGAGCAAAATCGAATATTCCAATTAGCCATGGCTAATTAGGAATATTAAAAAGTGCATGCAAACAAATCAAAACTGGAGAAAAAAAAGAGATAAAATTATACAAGTCAAGTTATGCAATTTGTAAATTCTAAAGATTTTGATGACAAATTATTAATTATTTTCTCTTTATTAATATGTTCCATTTTACGTTTTTTCTTTTAAATACAAGTTTTGATTATGAGTCACAATGCATTTGTGGATAGCATCCAATGACCACTATTTTAGTAGCCAATGACAACTACTCAATAGTTAGTTTATGATAGGTTTTACCACTAGAGAAAAAAGAAAAATAAAAATTAAAGTAAATCAATGTGGATTTGGAATTCGTAGATGTTTAACCTAAAATTTAAAAATAGATAGTTTGTATACGATTTTACATATTATAAACTTGGATCACTTTACCAAGTTAACAACGTACATTTTGTTTATATTTCATACGAGCATTCTAATGATTGCCTTAAATTTCCTTTTTGGTCTCTTTAAAGATTTTAAAATGTAATTTAAAAATAAGAAGAAAAAAAATCTAAATTATACCTAAACAAAAAAAGTTATTATGACAATATTGATTGTTGAAGATGGGCTTACATAGTGTCAAATTTGAAGCAACACCATTATGGCGACTTTAAACAACAAGGTTTACTCAAGTTTGAAACTACTAAACAATGAAAAGTTGTTGAATGGAACCAAATTGGTTCACACATGCGGATCTAGGAAATGTTATGGAGTTCTTACACTGGGAAACTTTTTTATACACAAATGTTGGGTACATCCAACGATGCAAATTGATGACATGGTCATATTAAATAAAGAAATTAAAAGTATTAAATATTTAGTAATTAAATATTCAGTGAAGACACTTATATGAAAGCAAGGTGCGTGGGGGAGATACTGAGTGGTTACTCTTCCTTTTGTGTTGTTTGCATTTAAAACAATATAATTATGTCACACTTCCGAAGAGAACAAATGCACAAAGTGGAAGTGAAAGTAATTGAGTTGAGTTGGAACGGGCAATCACAAATATATCATCCTGGTATTCAACAAACAAGCCCCACCTCCAAAAACTTTGGCAATAGAACTAAATATTTGATACTACTCCACAAAAATTAAAAATATTTGAGTGTACAATGTAATCATTGCATACAACCAATCATATTGAAAATAAATAGATTTAAAAATTATTAAAAAATAATAATATTGTATTTGTAATGTTAAATTTTGAAAAATGATGCAATTTTTTTTAGTCAAATAAAACACTCAACATAATATATCTTGTTGCATAAAACAAGGGCAAATGTGAATGCTCACATCAACAAGGCTAATAAAGCAGACTAAAACTTTTAAAAAGGAAAATCTATATATAGTGTTAAGATTTATGGAAAATGAAGTATATGCCAAAAATTTAACTTATAATAAGACCTTAACTTTATATTGAAATCATGTCAAATTTGAATGAAATTTATACATTATATACAAATAACTATTTCATTTACTTATACTTAACGTTAAATATGATAAAATATTTAACTAATACACAATAAAGAAAACTCAATGAAATAATAGCTATTTTTTGGTAGAGATTATTAATAATAATAAAACATTAACTTTAGGTTGCATGATGTTAAATATAAATTGAATTTATGCACTATTTCAAATACTTATTTTAATTATTTTATATTTAATATTATATATGATAAAATGCTTAAAAAAAATTGAAAATCATACATAATAAAGATAAATCAAAATATATTTATTTGTAGTGAAAAAACCAAACACTAACATCAAGAAAGGTTATATAATAAAATGCATAAAAAATATTTATAATAATATATTTTTAAAAATCCAAAAAAATCAAAAGTTATATTGCATGACACGTAATAGGAAATTTTCATTTACATTATTCATCACATATAATATGTAAAAATAGTCACTAGCCAAAGCAATTACTCTCAATCTAAGTAACGACGTATATCACAATACGCCAATGATAATCTATTATTAGTAAATATATTTTGTGAGAGGTATAAAAATGTCAGTTAGAAATAATATTGCTCAAAACCTGTTCAATAACTAAATAGTGTTCAACGCCTTTCATAATTTAGTAATAAATGCAAGTCGATTCTCCAACGGAATACCAAATGGAAGTAAAGAATTTTTTTTAAGTGTCTTTATTGGTCTGAGATCATTTCTTTGGTGCAGGATGCACATATATAATATAAGGTGAAGTAAATATAATTTTTTTAAGTGTCTTTATTAGTCTGAGACCTTTTCTTTGGTGC
>APFE030272931.1:0-22545 GCA_000404065.3 Pinus taeda | reverse complement strand
ACTTTTGTTTAAAGCTGCATAAGCATATTTTAATGTATATGCATATTTTAATGTTTTCCTTTATTGACGTGAAATTGTATGTTGTGTGTTTAGTTGAGTTTGTATATTTTATGTTTCTTTATTTCAACTTGTACTTTGTATGTTTCTTTATTTGAAATTGATTAAGTATGTTTATTAAGTGTTTTTGCAATGAACCCTTGTGTTTGTTATGTTGATTTGTATTAGCCATCAATTTTATTATAAACTTGAAGGTGTGTATTTTATATAGATTTAATTAAGTCTTATATTTTTATTGTATAATATTTTAATGTTTATTTATTATATTGAGTTTTAATTATAATGAGATTTCTATTTTTTATTTCTCTTCTTTAATTTTATTTGGTTAAAATATATTTCAATCATTTTGAGAATGTATAAATTTAATTAAAAATCACAATATAAATACTAATCTTATTTAATAATTTTATTTTATTTTTGAATTAAATTTTCAACATTATTATTATTATTTATTTATTTTTCTTCGTATTTTTCATTTTCCATCTAAAGATTAGTAAGTTAATTTGAAAATTTGCAAACAAAACATAAATATTTTGATAATATAACGTTTTTAACATAAAAAAAACTTAATTAGTAACTATTTTTAATAAATATTACTACCATAGCAATAATAATGCGATTAATGCAAAATTGTATTATAATTTATTTTCATTAATGTTAACAAATTAATATGTTTTTAAAAAATATCCATTAACATCATTAATCATTTAAAATTTTAAATCAATATAATAACTATAGTTAATAAATATTTCTACCACACCAATAATAATTTGATTGATGCAAAATTTTATAACAATTTATTTTCATTAATGTTAATAAATTAAAATGTTTTTAAAAAACATCCATTAACATCATTAATTGTTTAACATATTAAATCAATATAATTAAATCATCTCGGCATGTTGATAAGTAAAAGAGCCCATATAGAAGTTTTTGCGGCATATAAGTTTACAGGTTCACGTGGTTGACCCTGTTAGTAGAGATTATAATCTTGAAGCAAAGAGGAGTTTTTTTAATTGTTAATGAAAATTAGCATAACACATATTTAAAAATAAACATATTTAGACAATTTAAAATAGAACATTTCAAGCAAATGAACATGAATCAATCACTATATTATTCTATAATAAAATATTAACTCAATGAAACATTTTCATGAATAAATTGATGTATTAATGTTAAGTCTCCTTGTTTGTTTGGGAAAATCCCATAGGTTGAGTTAAGGAAATATGAAAAATATGATTTAACCAATAGGAGAACCTTTAGGGAACCTATTACATCCATGCATATGCCTGTATCTAAACTACTCAACTTGTTGTAAGTCTTCTTATGTCTTAGTACTTGTTGAGTCTAGTAGAGAAGGGAAAAGGGGAAGATATTAAGCGAGCAAATCAATATCAAAGGTCCTAAAAAAACTTCTTTGAAGGGGAAACATCTTCTACTCTCAATAAGTAAGAATCCCTCCTTTGGTCATCGAAAAAATAAGTGCCAATGCACAATCTATTAAGCTAAATAAATAAAGGGTGAAAGAAGAGAAAGGCTTATAGTGTAGGGAGGTGAAGCTAGTGACTTTACCGTGGTATTATCCAGGCTTGCTGGTAGCGAAGAAACTTTTGTGCTCTTGAAGTGAATTCATGAGGGTATTGTCTAGGCCTGCTTGCAGCAGAGCAACATAAAACATGAAAAATCATCTAATGAAAATCATAATTTTTCATGCACATTACCCTTCCTTATATTGAAATAATTGTGATATGGTGTATGTTTTATCTATCTTCCAATCAAGCTAAGAAAATTGAGATGCTATGTGTAAAACTGGGTCGAAGAGAGGAGGTCGAGAAAATCAATACTTCCTGAAGGTTTGGCCCTTAACTGAAAGCTATTTCTTGACAAAGAAGTTGAACTTCACCCAGTGAGACCACAAGTGTTGTCGTTGCTACAAGACCATCCAAAATTTCACTACATTTGAATTTTGGAGCCTATTATTACTATTGAATCTAGAATCGTTTTGATCAACAAATGTCGTTTATGTTATTTTGTGTGTCTATTAAAATAATTTACTAAAGTGTTATAATCCCTAAACCCTAAACCCTAAGCATTTTACAACATATTAAAAAGTGTTTTGTAACTTTAATCTAAGTGTTTATTAAAATAACTTACTAGTTTGTTTCAAAACTTAAACCCTAAACATTAAACCCCCAAATCCTAAACCGTAAGTGATTTATAACATTATATAAATCATTTTGTAACTTTTACTTAAGTGTTTATTAAAATCATTTACTAAAGTGTTATAAACATTAAACTCTAAACCCAAAACCCCAAAACATAAGGATTTTATAACATTTTAAAATGTGTTTTGTAACATTTATTTAAGTGTGTATTAAAACCATTTACTAAAGTGTTCTAAACCCTAACCCCTAATCCCTAAACCCTAAGCCCCAAACCTTAAACCCTAAACCATATACCATAAACTCTAAACCCTAAGCATTTTTGTAACTTTTATTTAAGTGTTTATTAAAAGAATTTATTAAAGCATTATAAACCGTAAACCATAAACCACACACCTCAAACCCAAACCCTAAAACTTAAGAATTATCTAACATTTGAAACCCCAAGCGCTAAACCCTAATTTTTTTCTAACAATTTAACAAGCGTTTTCTAACTTTTTTAAGTGTTTATTAAAATCATTTACTAAAGTTATAAACCCTAAACCTTAAGCATTTTATTACATTTTAACAAGCATTTTGTAACTTTGTAAAACCCTAAACCCTAAGCATTTGATAAAATTTTAATAAGCATTTTGTAACATTTTATTTTTATTTTTTTTACTAAAAGCATTTACTAAAATGTTATAAACCATAAACCCTAAATAGAAAACCCTAATCCCTAAACCCCAAAACCAATACCCTAAACCCTAAACCCAAAACCCTAAATCCTAACCATTTTAAAATATTTTAAAAAGCGAGTTCAAACTTTTATTTAAGTGTTTATCAAAATAATTTACTAAAGTATTATAAAAGCTAAACCCTAAATACTAAACCCCAAAATATAAACCCTAAATCATAATTCCTAAATGCTAAACCTTAAACCAAAACCGTAAACCTTAAACCCTAGACACCAAACCTAAACCCTAAACCCTAAACCCTAAGAATTTTATCACATTTTAAAAAGTGTTTTGTCATTTTCCTTTAAGTGTTTATTAAAAATATTTACTAATTTTTTATAAACCCTAAATGCTAAACCCCAAACCCTTAACACTAAACTCTAAACCTGAAACCCTAAACCCTAAACCCTCTTCTCTAAATCCTAAACCCTAAACCCTAAACTCTAACCATTTTATAACATTTTAAATATCATTTTGTTACTTTTATTTAAGTGTTTATTAAAATGATTTACTAAAGTGTTCTAAATCCTAAACCCTAAACTGTAAACCCTAAACCCTAAAACCTAAGCATTTTATAAAATTTAAAAACGTTTTGTAATTTTATTTAAGTTTTTATGAGGAAACTTTACTCATGTATTATAATCCTGAAACTCTAAATACTAAACCCTATAACCTAAATCCTCTACCCTAAGAATTTTATAACATTTAAAAAACAATTTTGTAACTTTTTAAGTGTTTATTAACAACATTTAATAAATTGTTATAAACCCTAAACCTAAACCCTAAAATCTAAATCCTAAGTATTTAGTAACATTTTAAAAGGCGCTTTGTTACTTTTTTTAACTCTTTATTAAAATAATTTACTGTAAACTGTGAACCCTAACAATTTTAGAACATTTTAAAGCCTAAACCCTAAACCCACAACAATTTATAACATTTTAACAAGCATTTTGTAACTTTTTTAAGTGATTGCTAAAACCATTTACTAAACTATTATAAATCAAAAGCCATAAACCCTAACCCGAAACCCTAAGAATTTTATAACATTCTAGCAATTTTTTTTAAGTTTTGTTTAAGTGTTTCTTGAAATCATTTACCAAACTTTTATAAAACCAAAATCCTAAACCCTTAACACTAAACCCTAAACCTAAAACCACAAACCCTAAACCCTAAACCCTAAGCATTTTATAACCTTTAAAAAAAAACATTTTCTAACATTTATTTTAGTGTTTTTTAAAATAATTTACTAAAGTGTTATAAACCCTAAACCCTAACCCTAAACATTAAACCCTAAACTCTAAAGCCTAAAGCCTAAACCCCAAACCCTAAGCCTTACACCCTAAATGGTAATCACTGAGCATTTTATAAAATTTTAAAAAGAATTTTGTAACATTTTCTTAAGATTTTATTAAAAGCACTTACTAAAGTGTTATAAACCCTAAACCCTAAACCCTCAACCCTAAACCCCAAACCCTAACACTAATATTTTTAAAAACATTTTAAAAAGTGTTATAAACAGTAAACCATAAACACCAAACCCTAAAACCTAAGGATTTTATAACATTTTTAAAAACATTTTGTAACTTTCATTTAAGTGATTTTTAAAACCATTTACTTATATTTTATAAACCCTAAATCCTAAACGCTAAACTCTAAACCCGAAACCATATATCCTAAACTCTAAACCCTAAACCCTAAACCCTGACCATTTTACAACATTTTAAAGACAAATTTGTAACTTTTATTTAATTGTTTATTAAAATAATTTATTAAAGCATTATAAACCAGAAACCCTAAACTCCACACCCCAAACCCTAAACCCTAAGAATTTTATAACAATTTAAACCGACAAGCGTTTTGTAACTTTTTTCTAAGCGTTTATTAAATGAATTTACTAAAGTTTTATAAACCCTAAACCCTAAGCATTTTATTACATTTTAAGAGGCTTTTTGTAGCTTTTTAAAACCCTAAACCCTAAACGCTAAACCCTAAGCATTTTAGAACATTATAATAAGCCTTTTGTAACTTTGTTTAAGGGTTTATTAAAACCATTTACTAAAGTGTTCTAAACCATAAAACCTAAGAATTATTTAACATTTTAACAAGCGTTTTTAACTTTTATTAAAGTTTTCATTGAAATCATTTACTAAATTGCCCCTAAACCCTAAACACTAAGCATTTTATAACAATTTAATGAGCGTTTTGTAACTTTTTGTTGAAGTGTTTATTAAAACCATTTACTAAATTTTTATAAAATATAAACCATAATCCCTAAATCCTAATCATTTTATAGAATTTTAAACCCTAAACCCTATACCCTATACCCTATACACTAAACCCTAAAGCTTAAGAACTTCATAACATTTTAAAAAGAGTTCTGTAACTTTTTTTGAGTGGTTATTAAAGGCATTTATTGAAGTGTTATAAATCCTAAACACTAAGCATTTTATAACATTTTAAAAAGTGTTTTGCTACTTTTTTTAAGTGCTTATTAACAGCATTACAGTGTTATAAACCCTAAACCCTACACACTAAACCCTACATATTTTATACCATTTTAATGCATAAACACTAAACCCTAATCATTTTATAACATTTTAACAAGTGCATTGTAACTTTTTCTTATGTTCTTTTTAAAAGAATTTACTAAAGTGGTATAAATCCCAAACCCTAAACCCTAAGCCCTAACCCTAAACATAAAGCATTTTATAATATTTTGAAAAATGTTTTGTGAGTTATTTTATGTGTTTATCTAAGCCATTTACTAAGGTGTTTTAACCCTAAACCCTAAGTATTTTATAACATTCTAACAAGTGTTTTGTAACTTTTATTTAAGTGTTTATTAAAAGCATTTACTAAAGTGTTATAAACCTCCAAATCCTAAAACCTAAACGCGAAACCCTAAACTTCAAACCCCTAACCCTAAACCCTAAACATTAACCATTTTATAACCTTTCAAAAAAAATTTTGTAACTTTTATGTAAGTGTTTATTAAAAGAATTTAATAAAGTGTTATAAACCTTAAACCCTAAAACCTAAACCCTAAATACTAAAACCTAAACCCTAAACCTTATGTATTTTATAACATTTTAAAGAGATTTTTGTAACTTTTGTCTATGTGTTTATTAAAAACATTTACTAAAGTGTTATAAACCCTAAACCGTAAAACCATAAACGCTAAGAATTTTATAACGTTTTTAAAAGCATTTTATAGTTTTTATTTAAGTGTTTATTAAAATCATTTTATAACATTTTAAAACCTAAAGACTAAAGCCTAAACCCCAAACACTGAGCATTTTATAACATTTTAAAAAGTGTTTTTTAACTTTTATTCAAGTGTTTGTTAAAAGAATTTACTGAAGTGTTTTAAACAATAGACACCAAACCCTAAGAATTTTATAGCATTTTAACAAGTGTTTTGTAACTTTTTTTAAGTTTTTATTAAAATCATTTACTAAAGTCTAATAAACCCTAAATCCTAAGCCCTAGGAATTTTAAAACCTTTTAAAAAGTATTTATTAAAAGAATATAATAAAGTGTTAGAAACCCTAAACCGTAAACCTAAACCTTAAACCTTAAACCCTAAACCCTAAACCCTAAAAACTAAACATTTTATAACATTTTAAAAAGAGTTTTCTAACTTTTTTTAAAGTGTTCATTAAAACACAAAATCTAAACAATAAAACCCAAACCCTAAATAATAAACAATAAATCCTCAACCTAAACCCCAAACTCTAAACCCCGAGCATTTTATAACATTCTAAAAAGTGTTTTGTAACTTTTTTTTAAGTTCCTATTAAAATAATTTAATAAAGTGTTATAAATCCCAAACACCAAGCACCAAACCCTAAACCCTATGTCCTAACTCTAAACCATGAGCATTATATAACATTTTAAAAAGTGCTTTGTAAATTGTTTTAAGTGTTTATTAGAAGAAATTACTAAATTGTTATAGACCCTAAACACCAAACCCTAAACCCTAAAACGGAAACATTTTATAACATTTCAAAAAGTGTTAGACTTTTTTTAAGTGTTCATTAAAATCACTTACTAAAATGTTATAAACCCTAAACCCTAAACCATAAATCCTTAACCATAAATCCTAAACCATAGGACCCAAACCCTAAATCCTAAACCCTAAACCCTAAACCCTAAACCCTAAGCATTTTATAACATTTTAAAAAGTGTTCTGTAAATTTTATTTAAGTGTTTATCAAAAGGATTTACTAAAGTGTTATAAACCCTAAACATGAAACCCTAAACCCTAAAACCTATACCCTAAGCATTTTATAACATTTTAAAAATTGTTTTGTAACTTTTATTTAAGTATTTATTTAAAGCGTTATAAACATTAAACCCTAAACAATACACCCTAAAAACTAAACCCAAAACCCTGAACCCTAAACCCTCAGTATTTCATAAAAATTTTAAATGCATTTTGTAACTTTTATTTCAGTTATTATTAAAAACATTTACTGAATTGTGATAATCCCTAAGCCTTAAACGCTAAAAAATAAACCCTAAACCCAAAGCCCTAAACCATAAACCCTAAGCATTTTATACTAGTTTAAAAATCAATTTTTAATTTTTATTTAAGTGTTTATTAAAATAATTTACTAAATCATTATAAACCCTAAACCCTAAACACGAAACCCTAAACCCTAAATGTTAAACCTAAAACCCAATAATCCTAAACCCTAAACCCTAAGCAATTTACAACATTTTAAAAAGTGTTCTATAACTTTTATTTAAATATTTATTTATAATGTTTAGTAAAATATTATAAAATCGAAACACTAAACCCTAAAACCTAAACCCTAAACCCTAAGCATTTTACAACATTTTAAAAAAGAGTTATGTAACTTGTTTTAAGTGTTTATTAAAAGAATTTACTAAAGTGATATAGGCCCTAAACCCTGAACCCTAAACCCAAAGCCTAAACCCTACACACTAAACCATAAACCCTAAATCTCAAACCCCAATCTCAAAACCCTAGATCCTAAAGTCAAAATCCTAAACCCTAAACATTTTATAACATTTTAAAAATTGTTTTGTAACTTTTATTTATGTGTTTATTAAAAGAATTTACTAAAGTGTTATAAAACCTAAAACCTAAACACTAAACCCCAATCCCCAAACATCAAACCCTAAAACATAAAGCTTAATCCTTTTTTCCTAAACCCTAAGCATTCTATAACATTTTAAAAAGCATTTTGAAAATTTTAATTTAAGTGTTTATTAAAGGAATTTACTGAAGTCTTAAAAACTCTAAATGCTAACCACCAAACCCTAAACCCTAAATCATAAACCATAAATCCTAAACGTTAACATTAAACCCTAAACCCCAAACCCTAAATTGTAAATGCTAAACCCTAAGGATTTTATAAGACCTTAAAAAGCACTTTGTAGTTTTTATTTAACTATTTATTAAAATAATTTATTAACCTATTATAAACCCTAAGCAATAACCCCTAAACTATGAATGCCAAATTTTAAACCCTAAATGTAAACTCTAAGTCCTAAACCTTAAACCATAATCCCTAAACCCTAAACCATAAGAATTTTATAGCATTTCTAAAATATTTTTGTAACTCTTATTTAAGTTCCTATTAGAAGCATTTATTAAAGTGTTATAAACCCTAAACCTTAAACTCTAAACTCCAAAACTTAAAAACTAAACCCTAAGCAGTTTATAACATTTTAAAACATTTTGTAACTTTAATTTAAGTGTTTATTAAGAGCATTTACTAAAGTCTTATAAACCCTAAACCCTAAGCATTTTACAACATTTTGAAAAATTATTTGTAACTTTTACTTAAGTGTTTATTATAAGTAGTTCCTAAAGTCGTATAAAACTTAAACACTAAGCATTTTATAGCATTCTAAAAATCCTTTTGTATGTGTATTATCATTTTTGAAGTTGAAATCCATTAATGATACCTATTTTATAACATGTTATACTATGTAATGAACTTTTTTATTTCTGGGCTATATTTTTGAACTTGAAAATTGTGGCTTTATATGAGTTTTTGTTAATTGATTTTTTTGTAATATAGGAAATTAGCGTTCATTACATATTTTGTCTTCTAGTCAATCTCATTGCGCATTTTCTGTAAGTTCAAAAAATTGTGTATTGATCAACACATATTAGAGTTTTTATTGAAGAAGAAAACGCAATAGTTAGTATAATAGTTACACAACAAGGAGTTGGAAAACCTATTTGAAAAGAAGTAATTGGATAACTATTTTTCTATTAGAGAATCAATGCACAGGAAGGAAAAATAACTTGATGTGAAGATTAAATGAGGGATTCACCACCAATGGAAAGTAGATGAAATTGAAAGTGTCAAATTCCAGTTCCTTTCACCTCATTTCTGGTAGCCCATGTGCACCCTAGTCATCATCTCTTATTTTCTTCATTCCAGTAGCCGCCATCCCTTATATTCTTCATTCCATCGAAGCAAAGGGGAAATTTCATATCTAGTATTAAGTAGAAAATATCTCTGAGGCCGAGAATACTTAGCAAATATTATTGAGTAGACACGTCATATTTATTAGATAGGAGATTATATGATTTTTAATTTAATTATTAAATCCACACATCATAGTCCCATTACACGTGTGAGTTGTGGAGCTTTTGAATTTTATGATGAGTTTTGAATTAGCTATTTATCTAGGCATCAAAAACAATAAAAAAGATGAGAGGCCCACGTGACACTCGAATGGTTTAACAATAGTGGAAAAGTCCCAGCACAACCCCCTATTCTTGCCAATACCTTCTAGTGGCAGAGCCATCTTGAGAGCTAAAATGTCTATGGGATAAGAACAAGGAACCAACGAGGGATTAGGAACAAAAATGTATAAATAAAGAGTCTTAACATACCTAGGCCCAATGGCTCTACTAGGTTCCTCGGGTGCGGGCATTTACTTGACACTATATATATTTTTCATTATTTACTTGTATATATATATATATATTATAAATTTGTATTTTTTATAATCATATATTTGTTTATTTTCTTTTCGTTATAAAACTGCATTCAATTATGTTTATGATCAAATATATATTTTTGGTGTAAGGTATTATGAATTTGTTATTTAATTTATCTTGGTTATTATTTTTTATGTAAATCTTACTCTTTCGAAATATGAAAATGTATATTTATTTAACATACATTTAAATATTTCAAGGTTATTACTACTTTAACAAAAATTCTAATGTTACAATGTATGATTTTTAAAAAATTCCTAGAATTTATGTCTTTATTTTTAGGTTTTAAAATTTCACTTTAAATGGCATAATGGGTTATGATTATTTTATTAATATTATAAAATTTATTTCATGTTTATAATGTGTATAAAATTGTATATTGTCACCATATATTTTTGTTGAAAGAATTAGTTTCACTTAATGCTAAGTGATGTTAAGTGATGTATGTATTTTTTTATAAAAAGTATGTTTTTATTTTAATTTTCTAAATTTCACTTTAAATGACACAATGGGTTGTGATTCTTTTATTAATATTGTAAAATTGATTCCATGCTTATGATGTATATAAGGTTGTATATTGCCACCATATATTTTTGTTGAAAAAATTAGTTTCAATTAATGCTAAGTAGTGTTAGGTGAAGATAGGTTTCAAAATTATATTTAAGGTTTAAGTTTTAGGATTAGGGGGGAGAGAGTGAGGGAGAAATGGTCACATAGAGATAAAGAGTGAGAGGGTTGACTGGGTAAGAGATGATTGAGACAGAGTATGAGGGACATAAACATATTTGAGGGAGAGAGAGAGCTAGGGGAGGGAATGGGCGATAGAGAATGAGAGTAAGGATGAGAGATAAGAAGAGAGAGAGGGATTAAGAGAGAATGAGTAATAAAGCGAGAGAGGAAATTAGTGCAAGAGACAGGAATAAAGGGGAGAGAGAGGGAGGGCGGGGGACGATATCAAGAGAGAGTGAAAGAGAAAGGGATATGGAGAATGAGAGAGAGGAAGAGTGAGAGATGGAGGTAGAGGGCATGAGAGATAGGGAGAGTGAGTGATGAGGAGGGAGACAAAGACGGCTAGGAGAGAGAGGACAATAAATATTGAAAGTGGGAGAGGGGGGGAAAGAGAGAAGCAGTGAGAATGAGTGTGAGGGTGAGAGGAGAGGGAGGGAGAGAGAGGAGGAGATTTAGAGAGAGAGAGAGAAGTGTATTAGATTGTGCGAGAGATGCATTCTAAGAGTGAGGAAGAGAAATATTGGGAGATAGTGAGAGAGGGAGATGTCAAGAGAGAGGGAGAGCAAGTGAGAGAAAGAAATCAAGGCATAGGCGAAGAGAAGGAAAGAGGGGGAAAGGAGGAGGAAGTAGAAATGGGGGGGGGAGAGAGAGAGAGAGAGAGAGAGAGAGATGGAGGGAGAGGGGGGAAGAGAGAGAGTAAGATAAAGAACGAGAAGATGAGAGACTGACAGAGAGAGTGATGGATAATGATTCAATATCATAATGAGAGTGAGGGAGACACATAGTAAGAATCACAGAGAGAGATTGAGAGATATTGTGAGAGAGAGATAGCATGAGTGAGATAGAGCAAAAGATAGAGAGAGTGAGAGAGAGAGGGAAAAATGGATGGAATGAGGTAGGGCCTATTTTCCCTTTCAATTTCTTTCACAATATATTCATATACATTTAGGATTTATTTCCTATGTGAAGTAATATTCTCGTTCACATTTATTGCACACTGGATTTTTTAGCTAGCATCTCTCATCTTTGGAACAATAAAGCCTTGTGAACCCTAAACCATAAACCTTCAGCATTTTATAGCATTTTTAATCCTAAACCTAAAGCCTAAGAATTCGATGAGATTTTAACAAGATTTTTGTAACTTTTCTTGATGTGTTTATTAAAATCATTTACTAAAATGTTATAAACCCTAAATCCTAAACCATAAGAAGTTTATAACATTTTGAGCCCAAAACCCTAAACTCTAAATGCTAAGTATTTTATAACATTTTAACAAGCGTTATCTAAATTTTTTAAGTGTTTATTAAAATCATTTACTAAATTGCTATAAACCCTAAACCCTAGACAATGATCATTTTATAGAATTTTAAATCCAAAACCCTAAAGCCTAAGCATTTTATAACATTTTAATAAGTGTTTTGTAGATTTTTTTATGTTCTTATTAAGATAATTTATCAAAGTGTTATAAATCCCAAACCCTAAACCCTAAACCCTAAACACTAAAACGTAATCCCCAAACCCCAAACCTAGAACCCTAAACCCAAAAACCTAAGCATTTTATGATCTATTAAAAATAATTTTGTAACTTTTATTTAAGGGTCTATTAAAAGAATTTACTAAGGTGTTATAAAACCTAAACCCTAATCTTTTAATAACATTTTAAAAATTGTTTTGTAACCTCTTCTAAGTGTTTATTAAAAGCTCTTAATATATGTTTATAAACCCTAAACCCTAAACCCTAAATAATAAATCCTAAACTGTAAACCCTATAAACTAAACCCTAAACCGTAGGCATTTTAATAGTATTTTGTAAGTTTTATTTAAGTTTTTATCGAAAGAATTTACTAAATTGTTATAAACCTTAAACCATACATCCTAAAACCTAAACCCCAAAACTTAAACCCTAAGCCGTGAAGCCCAAGCCCTGAACCCGAAGAATTTTATAATAGTTTAAGAAGAATTTTGTAACTTTTATTTAAGTGTTTGTTAAATTTTTTTACTAAAGTGTTATAAAACCTAAACTATAAACACAAAAATCTAAACCCTAAACACAAAAACCTAAATCCTAAACACCAAAACCTAAACCCAAAACCCCAAACCCTAAGAACTAAACCCTAAACCCTAAACCCTAACAATTTTATAATATTTTATAAATTGTTTTGTAACTTTTATTTAAGTGTTCATTAAAATAATTTACCAAAATGTTGTAGACCCTAAACACTAATCCCTAAAACCAAAACCAAAGCCCCAAACCTTAAACCCTAAACCCTAAACCCTAAATCCCAAACCCTAAACACTAATCATTTTATAACATTTTAAAATTTATTTTGAAACGTTTATTTAAGTGTTTATTAAAAGAATTTACTAAAGTATTATAAACCCTAAAACCTAACCTCTAAACCCCAAACCATAAACCCTAAATCACAAACCCTAAGCCATAAACCTGAAACCCTAAGCCCCAAACCATGAACATTAAACCCTAAGACCTAAGCTTTCTATAACATTTAAAAAAGTGTTTTTAATTTTTATTTAAGTGTTTATTAAAAAAATTTACTAAAGTGTTATAAACCATCAACCCTGAACTGTCAAGCACAAACACTAAACCCTAAACCCTAAACTCTAAACCTGAAACCCTAAACCCTAAACTCTAAACCATAAACCCTAAACCCTAAACACTAAACCCTAATAATTTTATAACATTTTAAAAAGGATACTGTAACTTCTATTTAAGGTTTATTAAAATCATTTACTAAAGTGTTATAAACCCTCAACCCAAACTCTAAACACCAAACCCCAAATCATAAACCAAATATTATTTTTCTTTTTCACACGCATGAAAAATGAGGATTGGTATGCCATCACTCATTGGTAATATCAATAATTGCAAGATGATGGTTTCAAATAACTCCATTAAAATTTCCTTTCGGACATGAACCTTTATTGATTCAATATTGTATCAATCAAAAAATAATAAGTGCATCATTGACCTATTTTCCAACTTGCTTGTACTATGAGGAGAAACCCCAACCCAAATTGTGTTATTATTTTCCTAGACAATGGCTGAGTCAATGGATCTTCCACTGCACATACATATTTTGTATGAAGCTTCTTGTATAAAAACATTTAAGGACCTATGTTTCACTATTGTTTGTGATGGGGTATAGGGTGTGGCTTCCTAAGATAGCTAGAGGAAAACTCCAAAATTTATGGGGATAATGGGTCGGGGACAACAATAAGATGTGTGTGTGTGTGTGTGTATAAAAGGATAAATATTTAAAAAATTAAACTTCACCATAAATATTTGTAATTTCTCGTAAGTGTAAGAGTCCATACTATATAGTATCATTTCCATCCTTTACACTTACTAATTCTGAAATCTTTCGGGCTATTGAAAAAGGGTCGAGGGATATTATCACCTCTACAAATGATAAATACAGAGTCTAATATTGAGATATTCTACATTTATTAATTACATAATTTCTAAGAGTAGAACCCTAGAGACCTAAAGTCCATTTACATTCAATTTTGAATCCGAAAACCTTATCATTGAAATTCCAAAAATAGTTACATGTTGACTCTATATACTCTACTAAAACCTTCAATTAGCTTAATACTAAAACCAAAAGAGGACCAAAATTTTTTGAGATATTTTGAAACATTTAGCCACATGTGCTTCTCTAATTCTAGAAGGGCCACTAGGGTGTTGAGGAGTGGCTCCTCGATACCTATTTTAGCTTTCATATCAATGATATGGGTTAAAACAACACCCACCATTATTGAGGAGGAAGGCTCTTATGTAGCCAACCCTCAATGAATCTTCCTAATGCAGTCAACATAGCTAAAGTTTATTCCATTGAATTTCATTGTAGCTTCTGGGAAGGTACATTTAATTTTTCACATTGGAGTCTTTTTCAAGTCACATATGATGGGGAAACCCCCTCCCCCACCCATTTTGAGGATGGTACCCAAGGGAAATCCTAGATTCTTCTGCATACATGTCTAGGTTAAAAAATATTCAAATCCTTCACAACAATATACTCATTATCAACTCAACACATCACTTATGGAAATAGGACTTAGGTGGGGAGAATAATAATCCATCACAAAAATACTTCGGTTAAACCGAATTGATGACTTTCACAACCTATATAGTGGCTTAAACGCTGTTTTCTTTTTACAATTCTTCGTATGAGTTCATTTTCAGGTCAAAGTTTTGAAATACCAACAAAACCAAACGTAGTGTCTCTCATATGGCTTTTAATAGATCATCTATAGCATATTTATTCCATATAGAAAAAATTTTGACATCTTCAATTCTCAAGCAAATTTCAAAGAGTAGTACATTGTGACAAAGAGTAGAGTTTGTCTCCTACTAAATCTTCTATTAGGATCATTAAGTTCTTTTATTTTTCTATGCATTCTTCTAATCTAAAGCTTGATGGGATGGGAATGAATTAGGATAAATTTCTTAAATGATTCATTTTTGTCCTATTTAATGATTATTAAATGATATTGACCCTTAGATAGAATATGATACCACCAAATATGGTACTTAAAGTTATTAATCCTCGAAAACTAGTGCAATTCTAGGGGTAACTAAAACCAAATTCCCAATGTCAAATCAATAACACTTACTCACACTTTAGTTTGGTTCTCTTATGTCATAGGGTAAATCCTAGGAATGATTTATGATATTGCAGTGCTTTTTACCCAATATCTCTAGTACCTCATGAGAAACTATGTTCTTCTCCTCTATCTCACCATGGATACATTCTTTAGAAAAACCTTACCACAGTGAAACATCTCTTGTACCTTGTGAGCACCTCTACTCTTCAACTTTATCTCACCCGTACCTTGCTTGGAATCTATAATAGCATATCCTCTAAAATACAAATGAAATCATCTTCATCGACAAAATTTACATAATTTTACCCATGTGTGTCTTCAAACATACGTTCTTTAATCTATTATCTAAACTAAGGGAAAATAACTTTAACAATAAAATATTGAAACTCATAACACCATGGATTTATAGGGACTAGAGTGTCCTAGTTCTCATATACCCCTATCATTTTCAAATCGAAAATTTCTCTTAAGTTGATATTGGCCATTTTTTATTCTTTCTATTCCAACCACTTGTTTTTTAAACTTTGTAAATAGATGTTTGAAGTTTTCCATGACTTCATCAATGTTACCATTGCATTTGTAGCCGAATGAATTATATATATTTCCCTAGATTTTGTTTCAGCTTTGGAAGTTGATTGTGTTAATGAACCAAGAAATTCATCTTATCCCAAGGCGACTAGATTTATTTTTACATTTATCACCATTTCTTGAGCATCCCACAAATTCTTCAATCTTTTCTCGGTTAGGAAAACTTAACACTTCATTGAATGCATCTATATAAGAAATTAGGATTGTAGCAACTAAAATTTAAGCTTCTTTAAGAAAATTTTGAACTTTGTGATTAAATATCTTGATGAACTCTTTGATAGTTCAATGAAATCAAATATTCAAAGACAATATGCTAATTTCCCTAGAACAGAAGGTTCATACAATTTTTGTATTTCATTTTTTTATGCATAATGGTGTATTTTTTCCATCAATTTTTTTAATCATTTTCCCTTTACTTTTTTTTGGTATCTCTGATTTGTATACCTCATGTACTTAGTAAACGCGCATTCATCTAGTAATGAATAACTTTCACAATAAAAGGAAAATATAAATTAAAGTACCTAGTCATGCGTGCTTGAGTTTTAGGCTATCATGAGTAGATTTAGTTCCATAGATTAACTCTCCCCATGTGATCTCCAAGAGTGAAATCAGTGCTTTGAAAATGAAGCTAGAAATAATTCTATGGAAAATAATTCCCTTATAGTGGAGTGGATTTCTACTTTTTGCAACATCTTTCTAACGTACACAATTTAAATGTAGACCGACCATTTCTTAGTGCTTTCATTAACTAAGGTATCTTCATCCCTGAATTTTCATAAACTCTACATTGGTAGTAACTCGCTACAATGAGAAAATCAGTCAAGTTAATGATGATATTACGAATAAACAATATAATGATAAATAACATGATTAATGAATGATAATACCTACTTAATGTTGTCAATTTACAACTCTAGTGGAATCATCAATGATAAAAAACCATAAATGGAACCCAGTATGGATGCGATGGTATTATTCACCATTGCAATAAAAAGCTTGGTATGTTCTCCATACTCCAAAATAAATCTCGCATGTCTCTATGCACTACTAGCTCCAAAATTTTGCATTAGTTGGGTCGCTAATTTTATTGTCACATACATACCCTAGGAATGTATGTCCTTATGCCACCATCAATAATTTCTCCTAGACTCAGCACATACTCATACATAGCTCACTATCGTCACATCTAAGAATCTAGTGTTGTGCCTCTCCTACACAAGACCATCAACACACCCAACTCGAATAAAGGCATCCCCATACCGTACTCATTGGAAGGTCGTCCAAGTGAAGTTTCTCTATCAACTCGCCTAGATTCTCCATACCAAGGTCAATGAAGATAGCAAAAAAATTGTGAATCATCAAATCAATCATGCAACCCTCTCAAGGTGTCTCAATGCTTGCAGCATCACGTCAAGGTGCTCTACCGAGTTTGATTCATATCCATCTCCTATCTTTGGTCAAGTCGGTCCACTCTTGAGGTCCACAGATATGAAAAAAATTGATGCCTTCGTAACTCAACTAAACCACTCCCCAAGTGTCTTACACCAATGTCTCACCACATATGCAACCAATCTTTCCCAACTCCATTATTTGATCTTTGATATGATGTCTCAAATTAGAACCCCACCTACAAAGTCTACTGTTAAGGGACCCATAATCCATGTGAATCAGGGATGCACCTCATCCATCTAGGTCATTTGATCCAAGATCATCAAAAAGTCAGATATGATTTAAGACTACACTCAACAATGTGAAGGCTCTCCTAGTCACAACCACAAATCCATCAATTTGTCATCTGAGGGATCATCATCCCATTTCTATTGGTATTGAAGCTAAATGAAGACTATCAATTATATTAAGGTTATAATATTAATTGAATTGCACATAGCCAAAATCAAAGGACTAGAAAATGCTACAAAAGGCTTGGGTTAAGATTATGTAAAGTACTACTTACTAAGTATCAAAGCCTCTACCTTAAATTCAAATTCAATTCAAGGCTAAACATTCCAAATTTCCAAAGATGTGAAAAGAATTTTAAATTCAAATTCCAATTCAAGACTAAACATTCCCAATTTGCAAAGATGGGAAAATATTTTATTGAAAAACATCTCAATATTTTTGGTGAAAAAACCAAAGTTATTTGCACTAGAATATCAAAAGAAGCATCCAGTTTTTTTGGAAGAAAAAAGAACTTCTTTGCACTGGAATTTCAAAAAAAAGCATAACACTTTTTTGTTTTTTTTGTTATAGACGTTGTTATGTACGTTGTGGTAAACTCTGATCCGCTTCTCCTTTAACCTTTAACCTATACACCTGGAATCTTTATGCACAAGAACTTCAAAAAAAGCGTGTCAGAAAATCGTGTCAGAAGTTTTTGTTATAGACGTTGGTAAAGTGTGATCCGCTTCATCTTTAACGGATCGCATCTTTTCTGAGATAAAGGAACGGTGGCCTGTAATTTTAAGTCGTTTTGAAATAGATAATCTTATTGTGCAGTGCATATATATGGGTAAGTTCAAGCGAATAGTTTGAAGTTTTTCTGTTGACATCTTCCTCGTCTATCTATCATCTGTATTTACACTTCTGAAACCCCAGAGAAAACTTCCTCTTCTAACTTTCACCTGTATTCAATCATGTGGTCCATACTCACCTTCCTCTTCCTGTTTGTCTTCCTTTCACCTCACAGCCTTTCGTTGTTTGGGAAAAGCTGATGGGTACTTGGAGTACCATCTCGATCTTCCTAAACTAACATTTAACTCCTCTGCAATGCCTCCTTCCTCGTTCTTTTTATCGACGACGGAAGTTGCCCTTGAGGAAACTGAGATCTCGATTTAGTCGTATTTATGTGCAGATGCTAGTCACGAAGATCGACCGGCGCACGACCAGGAAATCAAAATTAGCTTACGATATTGATACTACTGTTTCCAGAAGCAATATTTCTGAGATACAATTCTTGGAGGGTTGATCTGTAAACGAGAACGAAAGATCTTCGAATTTCGAGCAGCTGTGGCGATTCATATGAGATACAGGCGTACCATATGACACTCAAAGCACAGTGTCTTGATTCAGGGTAACTGTTCATAACACGCTTTGTTGAGCACAAGTTAGGGTTCCGACCAATTTCCACTCAAAAATTGAGCTCAAATCACCACACCATGATTGGTACTTTGACTGCAAAATTCGTCATCAACAACGGCCGCCGTGTGGCACTCAAATAAACCAAGATTTGCTCAATTGCGTGTGCCTGTGGAATTTCAGCAACCCAATTCGGGTACTTACTCGGACGATTTCGATCTTGCAGCTAAGTGTGTCCGTTGGGAATTAAAAAAATTTCTATATCAAGAAAAGGTGCGTTCTCTGGTTATTTTCTGTACTGATTTAAATAATTATTTACCTCGCAGTTAGTCATATTTATGTGCCATGTACTGATTTCTTTTCCGCCATAGTAAACCAGGATGGTTTATGTTTAATGGCAGAGATGGCTTCGAATTCGTCGAACTCACCCTGCGCTGCCTCAAAAATTTGCCAATATTCAGAAGATCTTCGGAGCAAGCAACGTGGCCAAACTACTCAACGATTTGGAGCCCCATCAATGGGAGCATACTGTGAATTCTCTGGCATATGAAGCCGAAGCTCACTTGATTGATCCCGTTTATCGGTGCGTTGGAGCGATCTCCACACTGCAGAGATAGGTGCAACAGCTACAGAAGGAAGTGGCGGCTGCCCACGCGGATCTCCTTCAGTACACCTCTGCAGCTGAGCGTGTTCTTAATCCACATAGTCCAGGCTCTACGATGCCAGCTTATTCCAGAGTTGACATGATTCATGCGGCACCTGTGGAACAACAACGGAAAAATTTAATGGAATTCCCTAATTTTAGAATTGACCTGGCCTTGAGAATCATGCCTATGTACTGTATTTTTCAGCCAGGCCTGCCAGTGACGGCGGTAGCGGCAGCAGGCGAAGGAATTTTTGGTACATTTGTACAGCCATTGCAGGTATTTATTTTATATTCATATTCATATTTATGATTTATTCTTTGGTTTTGACCAAGAGCATTAGCAAGAAGGGATGCATGGATGATATTTGATACCGCCATGACAGTTATTTATTTTATATTCATATATTTATGATTTATGCTTTCATAAATGTTAATGTTTTTAGATTTTTATGTTTTGTTATTGTTCCCTCTATTTAGTTAATCTCCTTTTGCTCTCTTTGTGGTTACGAGGCAATC
Organism: Pinus taeda; assembly: GCA_000404065.3. Classification (NCBI taxonomy): domain Eukaryota; kingdom Viridiplantae; phylum Streptophyta; class Pinopsida; order Pinales; family Pinaceae; genus Pinus; species Pinus taeda. The sequence continues at coordinate 2,436 of APFE030272931.1, read as the reverse complement.
CCACTAATTCTTTATTTTTTTATTAGCGGTCTCTTTTTGGTTTTAAAGACTTTGGATTTTTTTAGTTTGTTCTGTTTGATGGTAATGTTCTTGTCATAAAACCTCGAAAACATTGTTAATTTTTTGTCATAAAACCTCATAATATCTGACTTTTTCCATCTTCTTCCTCTCATAAGATCTAAAATTTTCGATTTTTTTGATCCCCTTGCTCTCATAATATCTAAACCTTTTTAAATTTTTCGATCTTTTTGTTCTTTTATGATGAAATTAAGATAGCCATTTTTTATAATATAATTAAATTAGGTTATGAAAACTAATTTACATATAAATGACTTGAAGATATATATTTTTTTTAATAAATTAAATTTTTAATACAATATTACAATGTATTAGAAGAATCGAATATGTAATACAATCAATTACAATGTACTAGAAGGAATTGAGGGTACATGGTGAGATGTATTAAACTAAACAAAGTCTTTCGGTAGAAATCACATGAGAGAATGTGATTTCTACCTAAAGACTTTGTTTAATTCATTATGGATCACAAAAGCTTGAATACATAAATGTATTAAATGTTTTCTTAAGTAAAAAATTCTTAATATAGTGAGAATTGTTATAGGATTAAGAAGAGAAATAATAAATTATATATTATTGTCAAAAAGATAGAATCATTTCTATGAGTAGTCGTCCATGTTCATAAGAAGATGATGTTCATAATCAGATTTTTTTTCAGAAGTTAGGTAACTATCTAAGAAACAAACAATATATCAACATATAAAAAAGAACGGAAATGTTCATAATAAGATGATGATGTTGATAATAACATGAGTTTCATAGTAATATGTTTTTTCATAACTTAGATATCTATCTAAGAAACCAATAGTATATCAACATATTGTTATGAAACCAACTCACAAAAAGATAGAAAAGGTAGATGAACGCCTTAGAAATAATCCTCTTCAAGGGGGAAACCTCCTTTACAGTACACAAATGAACAATTTTTAAATGATTCAAATGACAAAACCTCCTTTCTATATATAAGAGTCTATGTGGTCACAATATAACCAAGCCGACCTAACAATAATAATATAAAGGCACAAAAATAACAATAGAGGGATTCTATGGGGCAAAATAATAACAATATGGGGACAATAAGGGCACAATAAGAACAGTAAGGGATACAAAAACAATAGTAATGGGGGGATCACTAATATTATAGGGGCCTAACATGCCTCTCTCCTTCAAAAAGGTGTTGTCCTCAACGCTTCAGTAGTTCTGGATGCTTTTGTATAAAATTATCATCCTCCCATGTGGAATATTCAAGGGGTAAGTTCATCCACTTGATGAGATACTCTGAAATTGATCTATTTTGTAGCTGTCGAGTTCTTATTTCTTTGACTGCTTCAGGTTCTAATATGATTTTTCCTTCTTCATCAAGTTCTAGCAATATTGTCTCAGCTGAAAGCTTGTCACCTATAACCTTCGTTAAGCCTGAAACATGGAAAATTGGGTGCACTCAAGAAGTTGCAAGAAGCTCCAATTTGTATTTCTTAGTACCTATCTTTTGCAACACCTGGTACGGACCATAATACTTTAGTGAGAATTTGTTATCCTTCTTAGCTTTCTTGAGGGACATTTGTTTATATCACTATAGCTGTGTGAATACCGAATCACCTACATCAAAACTTCTTTTGCTGCAATGTTGATATGCATGTTGTTTCATTCTATTTTGTGCCAAGGTGAGGTTATCCTTTAAGAGTTGGAGAACTTGTTGCTGATGCTCTATGTGATCTTCCACTGCTTGAAACATAGAATTTTCTCTTAAATATGATGTGATGGATGGTTGATGATATCCATAAAGTGCCATAAACGAGGTCATTTTTGTTGTAGTATGGAAGGAAGTGTTATACCACCATTCAGCCAGAGGCAACCATTTGACCCATTGTGTCTGTTTATCAGATACAAAGCAACGAAGATATTCTTCCAAACATTTATTTACTATCTCAATTTTCTCATCAGATTGAGGATGATAAGATGAGCTATGAGCTAAGTGAGTACCAAGAGAAGAAAATAATTATGTCCAAAAATTTCCAGTGAAAATGGAATCTCTGCCACTTACAATAATCTTTGGGTTTAGACTGTTAGGTCCCTATACTACTAGTGTAACCCATTATTGTTATTAATAAAACCCCCTTATTATATTTTTGTGCCCATGTAGTCCCCATATTGTTATTATTATGCCCCATAGAAGCTGACTATTGTTATTATTGTCCCTTACATTATTATCGTTATGTGAGCTCTAATTATATTATGACCCCTTAGAGTCTTATATATAGAAAGGAGGTCTTGTCATTTGTATCATCCAAGAATTGTTCATTTGTGTAATGTAAAGGAGGTTTCCCCCTCGAAGAGGCTTATTTCTAAGGCATTCAT
>APFE030272928.1:28604-38701 GCA_000404065.3 Pinus taeda | reverse complement strand
GATTGTAAGTTACAAAATGTACAACGGTAAAGAAACACACTTTACCTAACTCTATACCTAACTCTACACTAGACCAAGTTGAACTTAACTATTTCCTATGTGTCGGAATATCCTAACACCACTCCCGTACCAAAAGCGGTCCGACGCAAACCGCTTATCGCCCTCCCCGCCTGCTTATGTCACTGCATGACAATGCCACCACGTCGCCTGCCACTGTACCCGCTACACGACAAAAAATACGTCATGATGACGTCATCCTAGGAAAGCGCCAAAATTCCAAAAATTGGTTAAACGTTGTGAAAACAACTATTTTTGGTTTATTTCTAATTGTTGTTGTGGAAACGACGTGCATGCGTTTTTCAAACAAATCACATTCCGCAGCTCATACAGTCTATTAACCTGCAATTCGGCTCCACGGCAGCGCTCCATAGCTCGAACTGTACCTGTCAAGTGCCTCAGCGCCCTGTAAAGAGGTATTTACCCGATTTACGCCCGAAATCCCTGTTTTATACTTCTCTATTTATAAATTGCCAAATGAACCTGTGATTCCGCCAACGGCACTCCTACCAATCACTCACTACCCTGCATTTACAATTTAAGTTGTTGCAACCTCACAAACCTACACTTTAAGCTCATTTCCTCCGCAAACCAAGCTATTTTGACACATACTCTAAGTTCATATCTGCCCATAAACTAAAGAAATCGCTAAGTTATTGAGTCAAATTACTCCAGTGTCCTTTTTTCCACTGGTTCTAACCTATTTTCCTAAAGGGGAATCCTTAATTGCCCTTTCCCTCTGCAAACTTGTGCCCCTCGGGCAAAATTCAGACTCCATCCTCTCAACATTGTGTCCACAGAACCTCTAATTTCAACCAATTTATGTAAAAACCTAGTCTAAAGCACTGAAAGTGTGTTGTTCACCATAAACTCTGTACAGTGAGGTCCATTTGAAATAAAAATCAGTTTTTATACCTGTCACAACATCCTCTGAGCTTGAACTCTACTTCCTATTGGTGTTTTACACCTACATTGCAATCAATACCAGCAAGTATAAGATATGGAGACTCTAGTGGCCTTGAATATTGCTCCTTTAAATGCTCCACACATGGACTTAGAGTGGCTACCATTAGCAGACAAAGACTTTCAGATCAAAGATATGATGGGCCTTACTTCTCACCTCAAAGCTGTGTGCCAATTCAAACACAATCACAGAAATAACACTGATATTCTAGGAATTTGGCAATCGAGTATGCCCATCTATTACCTACCATCAGTCAATGTGCTACCTCATTTCATTCATTTATGCCATGCACACTATGAGCCCACTCTGAGAGAAATTCTCAGTCCATATGAGTCTGTGCTCTTCTATATCACCCCTCAATCCATAAATGAAATGCCGAACTTTGAGCCTCCTCAACCTCTGGTTCCCCTCACAATGAAACTCTTGCTGGATCAGGGTGCAAGGCTCTCTAAGGGAGAAATATCAAGAGTTAGTCAGCTGTTTATGGATCCACAGTGTCAATATGATCATCCTCCTCCCTATCATCAAGCCTCATTTAATGAAACGGGCAAGCTCATGGTGGACATGATTTCATACATCCTAGGACGAAAAATAGGAGAATTTGTGGATGAGACTGTATTCTTTCTCTTAACCATATTCACTCCAGGGTAGCCCCCTGCTGCCATGTATGACTATGCCACATTCATAGCAAACAATATACATGAACAATTCATGATGATGGAGAGAGAAAGAGTGTTTAAATACACCTCTTATATATACCATCTGCTACTCTACTATCACCCAGATAGTTTCAAGGTTCCTCTCAAGAGATTAGGCCCAAAGGGAGAGAGGAGATCTGTTGTTTGTTGGACCTCAGTTTTCCATGAAGTCCACCACTCTCCATACACATATTGTGAGTTTATTGACCTATTCATTTACCCAGCTACTTGCCTATTAATGGTGACTCCTCCTACCAGACTTACTGCTGAAATGCAAAGGATCTTGCATCTTTCTAAAGGCTACAACATTGGTGATTGGTACTTCTACCAAAACCACACAGTAATTAGAATTTATGGCTGTGTGTTGTCTCCCTATAAGCTGCCAAGATATGTCCCTATGAGACTTTTTGCCTTGGAATATTTCAGGCAATTCAGTAATGCAGACTTGACCCATTTCCATGGGAAAAACAAGAAGGCACAGCTAAAAATCAGACACCAGTTGGGTCCCTTTGTTTTCAACAAAAGGGAAGAGGCATGGAAGGATGCAGACAACATGCTAGGACAAGAACTCATGTTGAAACAGAGCTTCTACTGGGCACCATATGACCCTGAACACTTCATAAGCCTCAGAAGAATCAAACACAGGCTTTCAGGATATGTGCACCAGCCAATCCCCCACATTGAACAATATGCCAATCAACCAGAATGGGTAGAGGGCACCTTAGATGATGAAGAGCTCACTCAAGAAGAAAAATTAGAGAGAGAGATGAAAGAAATTGAGAAAAGAATTGACCTGGATTATGTTTCACAGGTCACCTTCACACAGCCTCAACCAGTGGGAGAAAGCACATCAACTACTACTTCAAGGCAGCCAGCTAAGGAGGCCATATCATCAGCAGAAAAGGGCAAAGAAATTGAACATTCTGAACAGCAAAGCACAATGGAGGAGCAGCCATCCTCAAATCCAGAAAAGGGTCAAGAGCAAAGCCCTTTAACACAAACAAAAGTACCTGAAATCCCTGTGCTGCAAACTCCTCACAATGAGGAAAGAGGTAAAACGAGGGATAGAACAGATGGTACACCCACAGGGACATCCATGGACCAGCAAGGGGAGAAAAGACAGAGGCTAAACCCCTATGCCGAGGAGGAAATCATAGAAGAGACCATAGGAAACATCAGGGGTGAGGGGACTTCTGAGCAACAGATCCCTCCTATTTTGGAAACATCGGCTAGCTCATTTCAGCAGGAGAAAGAGAAACAACCAGGTGGGGAGGTTTCATCCTCCAAACAGCAGACCCAAAAGGGCTCAGATATCAAAAAGGCATTCATAGAGATTAAAGCTAGAAACGAGCCAATAAAATTTCAGCTTTACAACCAGTTAATGATAATGGCTCCGACAAATCAGCAAAGGCTAAGGGGTGCCTATGATATAGAAGCAGGGAAGATGACTCTCAGTCACTTCAGGCCTATTACACAGTAGCCACAGTGAGATGCAGACTACATTAGAACCAATCTGGAGGTCCTGGGAAAAGATATACATCCTTTAGACCAGATTGAGTTACATAAGCAGACGAGAGAAATGGTTTATTCTACACAGGCAGATAAGGCTTTATTGGCCCATAGATTGTAGAATTCTTTGTACAATACTTCTTCCTAGTTAGAGTTGGAAAAGGCCTCATCCTTGGCCAAGGATAATCGGATAAAATCCTTGGAGGAGATCATCATAGAGTTGGGACATGATCCCAAAGATCCCAAAGGCACACAAGCCTTGATTAGAAAAAGGAGGAAGACATAGCAGCATTGAGAAAACAAATGAAGCTGCCAATCACCATACATCCTCAGACTGCAGAAGTAGCACAACAACAAGAAGTAGAGGATGTGGTAAGTCTACTTATGAGGATGAATCAAAGGATAATGGAAATAGAAAAGGCATTGGAGGAAGCTCAACGAGGGAAACAGCCAGAGTTGGCCCCTCAACCATCCCAAACTGCTCCAATAGTAACAACTCCAATAATTACAGCTCCTTCAACAACAGTTACTACAACAACACCTCCCCCAGGTTCAACTTCAGCAGCAGGTGCATCGACTTCAGCAAATCCAACAATAGCAGCAGTGCAAGAGGCCAGCTTGAGCATGGAGGCCATGATGAAAGAGATTAAGGCTCTTGAATTGCAAATGGCAGAGATGAAGGAAACAAAAGAAAAGCTAGCCAAGATTGAGGCTAGTTATGATAAGTCAAAGATGACAGTTGCTGAAAAAGCCAGGGAAGTAAAAGCCCTGGAAAATAAGATAAAGGCCTTGGAGAAAGACCTCACTCTCCATAGAACCCTGACTGAGATAAAAACAATTTTGTGGAATAAAATTGGCCAATCTCTTGCTAAACAATGGACAAGAATACAAACCATTTTTGACCAAGTAGAATTGATGACTATAGCTCAGCATGAAACTCATAAAGCCAGAACATTATTAGCAGATAAGCCTGAGCAAGCCACTCAATTGATTCACTTTTTGAATACTAGGACTGGTGACCAGCTGGCAGCACTAAACATCCAGAACAGGACAGAGACTATAGTAAGAGTCAAGAAAGTGTTGCCCATGAGGAATTTTGTCCAAACTATAGAAAGGAAATGCCAGGAAATTCAGATAGAGGTAAATGCTTTTAGACAGAGGCTTGCAAATTTGCAAGCCAAAGGTTTACCCAGCCTAGTCACTAGTGCTAGAAGGCTACTAAAACAGGAACAGTATGCAAACAGGCTGAGCACCTTCATACAAAATCAAATCACAGCATCATGCAACAGTACAGAAGAAGCAGTCCCTCCCACAGGGCAAAGTTTATATGACAAGCTGGAGGATTTGTTTTACATAGAGCATGAGGTAGCACACCTTTTTCCAGTTTGGCCGAATTATTATACCTACACTGAAGCTGATGAAACATTATACAAGTTAAGAAAACATCAATTGCCAACTAAGAATTGGTGGCAAAGTCTGCTTCAGATTTTAAAGTAATTTGATTCTCTTCTCATTTATTGTCTGCATGAGCAAGTTGCATTATATGGCTCAGCTACCAGAAAATTCAAATTAACAGTGGGTGAAATTTGCACTAATATTCAAAAGCGTAGAACAGGTGTCACAGGACAGCACTACAGGACAACATTTCAAGGAAGCGGTCACCCACCGACAGCTAAAGTCAAAAGGTCAACAGCACACAGGACACCTGCCACAACGAGTAAAGAGCTTTTAATTCCTCAGTTATTGCTGCGCAATTTTTCCACAAATAGTCATTAATTATGTCAGAGTAGATGGATACATTGATGTCCAGATATTTCCCTATGGGATATTTTGTAAAAACTACTATATATACTTGTAAAAGAGATGTATCGGGGGTTGATGATTTCTTCTTTCTGAACTGCGTTGTAACATATCAGACTGTGTTAATACAAATGGTCGTTGAAGTTCACTATGTCTAAATGATGTGAAGGTGGATTGGATGTTCTAGGACTTGCTACATAATTCCTGTGTCATGCTATGGAAAAATAAGTTATACTAAACTGTGTTTTATGTTCTCTATTTTCGTAAATCTCATCTATGTTTCATGATCTTGATAACAGAGAAGAAGAATAGCATAGGATTTGTTTGAATGCACCTTATGTTCAATCTCTGCTATTAATTATGTTTTCTTCAGGACTAGTCATGAATATGAATTCTTAATTGCTCATGTTTGCACTAGTTCTCTCATTTTGAATACTGTTTAGGAATCCTTAATTGCTCCTGCACAATATTCATACACTTTCCCTCTGCCAATATAATGAAAGATTCTTGATTGCCTTTCATTCCCTGACTTCATTCCACCATTTCCAGATTTGAAAATTGTTTCTAACCTGCTTATCCTGCTCTGTAGCACTACCTTTTCACCAAGAAACTATTTAAACAATTACACTTTTAGTGACTCCATTGCCCAATGGAAAAAAAAGTTATATACTTGCATCCCAGTTATGTCTGAGATCACCATCCAACAAAATTAAAACCAAACCCTATTCATAATAACTAGCCTAAAACACTTCAAAACAAAGCTAAATTGCAAAGAGAGAGCCCTCTCTGGTTGCAGGTAGGCTAGGACCTGCAGCTAAAAGACTGGTTAGTGGTTACCTCAGCCGTATTCCCTAAAGGAAGCAGGGAACAACCTGAGTGATAACAGTTTGGTGGCAAAGGAAGATGGAGTTGGTTGTTGCAGAAGTGGAGGAATGTGTGGAGAGGTCCTAAGAAGCCCCTAGTACCCTTCTGAAGACTTCCATAGCGATCAGACTTTGAAAAATCACTCACAGGAAATTCTATAGGAGGTTGAAGGGGATCTACACGAGGAGGCTGAGAGATAATTTTGGAGTTTTGAAGGTGGAAAAATGATAGGAAATGGAAACTAAAGCCTAGATGAAGGTGTTGGGGTGTCTAGAACTTGTCACGGAATATCAAGAATGAACGTGATGGTTGGATTTGTTCAAATAGAAAGAAAGTAACTTTATGGAAAAAAGCAGAAATTAGGGAAGATTGGCGAAATGTTGCGAATGAGTTGGGAAATCTGTGAGAGGAGGGCTGGTGCTGGCTATTCTATGGGTGTATGTTGAGCTGAGATGTCCTACAAGAGATTTGCACATTTATTTATCAAAATTGACCAAATCAAGAACTAACTATACCATAAAAACATAACTTTGTCTAGCTTGACCTAATTTCTGACCTACAAACAAAAAATATTGAACAGTAACCGATGAACAGAAAGGCATGAAGAGATATATATGGGAAAAGAATAGGAAATTATCTAAGCAACTGAATCTAAACCAATATCAACTTTCCCAAATCAAGTTATCACACTAGCAGTTGCATGGAAGAGCAAAAACTGATTGTGGCAACAGTAGTGCCTTTACCTCAAATCATAGTCCTAGGAAGGGAGAAATGGGATCAGGGCCTGCTGTTGGCCTTTTTGAATCTTATTTTGTCACTTCAGTAACTTACTTAAGCAACTTGAAACAAAAACAACTATACCAACCATCAAAAATCAACCTAATCTAACAAAGTAAAATGAATCTATGCAATAGAAATTAACTCATGAATTGAAGCAAAAACATATAAGTACACAGTAGGAGGTGTTGGGTAGATTGGGTTGGGCCATAACCCAAGAGCTTCAGCCCTCTGAAAGAGATCAGTGCTGGCTCAAAAAAAAATTCATCTTCATTATAAAAAATAGCAGTTACATTACATAAATTGTTCTCAAAAACGAACTCAAAAATAAGCTGAACACAATACTGCACAAAAGTACGAAAATCTACTAATAACTAGCTAACATACTAAGGCTCTAAGCCTCCTTATTTATACAAATGGGGACCTCCAATAGTCCTCCTAAAATCAAGGAACTCGATTTCCTAGAACTGAAGATAAACAACAGTCCTATTTTACTTTCTCGGTTGCCCCTTGGAATCATCAATGTGGACCTTTATACTTCGAGTTGCTGATGGAGGATTCTAGGGAAGGGGTCATAAATGAAAAAGATAACCCCTACAAATCCTCTTCCCTATTTTCCTCGAGTTTTGGCTGCCATTTGCTCATAAATTTCTTGACTTTGTCCAAGATTGTCCAAAAAATCTACATAAAACATTCATTAGACTACATGGAAAAGTGACTAACCCAATTCACTCTATTAGCATAAATATATTCAGAAACATGCAACAAACTAGTGAGAATGGTGGATTAAGTTGAAATAAGAGGCCGAATGAGCCCATATAATTACCCATTTCTAGCGCTCTTCAGTTGGGTAGTTGTTTGATAAGATTTGGAGAGAAAGGAGATGGACATATTCTAAAATTTGGGATGGAGAATGTTGGAATTGTATATATACATATTAATATTATTGATACAGACTTAGAAATAGAAAGTAATGTGTAAATTTTAGTAGCGGATCTGAAATTTTTTGTGTAGATGGAAAATATAGAAAAAAAGTGTTATTTACTAAGAGAGAGTAATAACATTTTTCAAGATATAAACATTTACATACTATGATGTCACAAGTGAGTTGGAAATGCTAGATGGTAGCAGAAGGTGGAAACAAAGTTGGCATGCAGAGGGGAACAAATAGAAGACATGTGGCATGATTTGATACCGTTGGAAGTTGATGGGTTGTTAATGCCCCATTGAACCTTTGAATCTGATATCAATATAAGTCGTTGATATGTTCAAGTGTCAACCATCAAATACACCAGGATGCGTCTTTGTCTTAATTCATATGCATCTTGAGGATTTGATGTAGATCAAGGCTATTGGATTAGATGGATTATGGCCATCAAATCCAATGGGGTGAAACTCCTTATTATCCTTTGCACAGGTTAGAACCCGATGTGTGATACGAACCATTGATGGGAAATAATTGTGACCATAAGATCCATCATGAAACTCCCTACTATTATTCACACATGTTGGAACTTGATGTGAAATATGGACCATTTATGAGAGATAACTGTGTCCATCAAATCCATCGGTGGTGTAATTCCTCTTTTTTCTCCACACATGTTGGGACCCAATTTATATTTGGCTCATTGAATAGGGGTAATCTCAAACATTTGATCCATTGAGAGTAAAAATTGACATAAACTATAATATATGTTATAACTTAATATGGTATGTAGACTATGTTAGAGTCAGTCTTGTCAGTCCTTCGTCAGAGATCAAAACTCTTTATGCATTTCATTTTTAGGAGTCCCGCTCCATTCACTCAGCTGCATTCCACTAGGGGCATGCCATAATCTGACGGAAAAGCTCATGCTAGTCATTTCCCCTCATGTCTGGCCCCTGCTGGCTTAGGTCTTTTTTCAATGTTCACCAAAGTCCATGACAGTCAAGGTCTGGTCCTTTAATGGACAAAAGTCATTTTCGATCATTAGGTCTAGGGATTAATCAATTTGGTCTTCAAACATGTCCAATAAATCCATGCAGGCCAGAGTGAGGCCCTTACACAGTTATGATTTAGAGAATTTCATCGTCATATGGATAGACTTCGATTGTTCTTCAAAACTCTGTTTTGAAGAAAAATCAAACAGTGTCATTGGTCATAAAATTTTCAAAAAAGTCATCAGTTGATTTCTTCAGGTGCAGTCATGGTTTCCGTGGCCAAATGCCATGTCATGCAATCCCTGCAAAGAGTGCCGAAAAATTCATCATTTGAGCTAAGATTTCAAAGGGAAAAGTGAAATTCAATGTTGCTTTAAGTCAGTGAAAAAGTGTCAAAACATAACATTAGAAAAATGGGTTTTTGGAGAAGCAAAAATTTAACCCATGACTTCAATGTCTTTATATACAAGTTTCCAGCAAAATCAAAGTCATTGTGCAAATCAAGTTCATAGGGAGACAGTGCAAAGTGATTAGGAAAGCAAAGTGCATGTTTAAGAGTAAGTTGGAGGCAGTTTCCAGGGCACAGCGCACACATTGAGGGGCGCGACGCACACACTGAGGGGCGCGGCGCACACAAAGGGCACGACGCACACAGAGCCAACCCACAGTGTAAAATTTCAACGAGCGTGGTGCATATAACGGGTGCAACGCACTGGGTTTGGCGCGTGGCGCACACCCAAAAAGGCCTAAAACCATGCCAAATCACCTCAAATTGCTTGTGAAGCCCCTCAAATCAACAAGTAGGCTCTATGTCAAGGCTTGCTCATCAAATTTTATGAATGATATGGTGGTTTATGGCTATGTTTAATTCCCACAAAACTCATAAAACCAACCACTCAAAAAACATCAAAACCATGGTGGCTAGGGTTGCAAAATTGTGGTGTTAGTGCCAAGGTTCCATTTTCACTCCTCTTTTTTCCCTTGCTTGCCATTTTTCCCTATCCCCCCTTTTCTTATTTTTCCTATTATCCCTATCCTAAAACACTACCAAACCCTATCCCCTATCCCTCCACTCTTTGGTCAACATAACACCCCAAAACCCTACCTTATCAAAACCCATAAACCCTACCCTATCAAATACCCAAACCCCCTACATCTCCCTAAAGAAACTTCTCCCCATAACCCTTATTCCCATCATATTACTCCCCTCCTAATACTCCCTTTTTTTTCATTGTTCCCCTTGGTGGCAGATATCACAAAAGCACCCAGCTACACACCATCAGCAAAGGGCAGCCTAAGTATAGTACACACAACAGTCATGGCATCAGATCATTCATCAGAGTATGAGATGGAGACACAAAGTTACTCATCCTCGGAAGAACAGGCTCCCAGGAGACATCACAAGAGTGGAAAACATGTTAGGGATGAGCCAACTACCCTCACTGAATTGCAGGCCTGCCCTCTTGCCATGTCATGCTTCCAGCACCTATCATGTTTTGAATTTTGTC
>APFE030272927.1:171513-222020 GCA_000404065.3 Pinus taeda | reverse complement strand
TCAAAGAGGATGAAGACTACTCTCCAAATCAGATAGATGATGAAGAAGAGACCCATGAAGAAGAAACCCATGAGGAGCCAATAAGGATAGAAGAAAAGACTCCTTCCAGATATGTTCAAAAGAATCATCCAGAATCACAAATTTTGGGGCAAAAGGAGGCAGGTGTTCAAACAAGAAGAACAATTGCAGAAGCCTCATGCTATTTGGCATTGCTCTCCTCCACTAAACCACAAAATGTAAAAGAGGCATGTAAAGATGAATGCTGGGTGAAGGCAATGGATGAAGAACTTGAGCAGATCGAAAAGAAAAACACTTGGGAGTTGGTCCCTAGACCAAAAGATAAGAATTTCATAAGGACAAAATGGATCTTCAAGAACAAGTTGAATGAAAATGGGGAAGTTATTAGAAACAAGGCCAGACTTGTTTGTAAAGGGTATGCTCAACAAGAAGGAATAGACTTTGAAGAAACTTTTTCTCCTGTTGCTAGACTTGAGGCCATCTGAATGTTCCTTGCTCTCTCAAGATTTCAGAAGTTCAAAGTATTTCAAATGGACGTGAAATTAGCTTTTCTGAATATAGACTTAGAAGAAGAAGTGTACATAGAGCAACCAGATGGGTTCATTCTTGGGAATGATCCAAATCTTGTATGCAGATTAAAAAAGGCTCTCTATGGTCTTAAACAGGCTTCAAGGGCTTGGTACTATTGTTTGGACAAATATCTTCATCAAAAATGATTTTCAAAAGGATCAGCAGATAGCAATCCCTATATAAAAATTGAAAATGACAAATTGCTAATACTTGTTGTGTATGTAGATGATATTATCTTTGGGAGTAATGAAGAAGCTATGAGTCAAAGCTTTGCCATGGTGATACAGAAAGAATTCGAAATGTCTTTCTTGGAGAATTGACATACTTTCTTGGATTGCAAATCCAACAAAATGAAGGCGGTATCTTCTTGTCTCAAACCAAGTACCTCAAGCAGATTCTGAAGAAGTATGGCATGGAAGATTTAAAACCAGTATTTACTCTTATGGTTACAGGATTCAGTCTCAGTGCAAATGATGAATCAGCAGCAGTGCATCAACCAACCTATAGATCCATGATTGGAAGTCTACTTTATCTGATAGGTACACGACCAGACATCATACATGCAGTGGGAATAGTTGGAAGATTTTAGGAAAATCCTAAGGAAACTCATCTTCAGGCAGTAAAGAGAATTTTCAAGTATCTTCAAGGAACTCAAAACTATGGCTTATGGTATCCTAGAGATACAGATCTCACTCTTCATGCTTATACAGATGCAGATTCGGCTGGAAGCGTGGATGACAGAAAGAGCACAAGTGGTGGTGCATTCTTTATGGGTTCCAGATTAGTATCTTGGTTCAACAAGAAACAGAGTTCGATTTCTTTATCTATAGCTGAAGCGGAATATTTAGCTGCTGCATCTTGTTGCACTCAACTCCTTTGGATGATGCAGAACTTGCAGGAATTTCAAATCACTTGTACACCACCTATCTCCATCTTATGTGATAATACAAGTGCAATCAGCATTTCAAAGAACCCAGTCATGCATTCAAAGACAAAGCACATACCGATCAAGTATCACTTTCTCAGGGAACAAGTGATTGAACAAAAGGTCAAGTTGGAGTATGTTCCTTCTAAGGAACAAGTTGCTGATATTCTCACCAAACCTTTGCCCAGGGAAACCTTTGAATACCTCAGACAAAAGCTGGGAGTAGTTGATGCATCATCTTGTCGTTAACACTTGTCTATTTTAGAGAAAAATGGTTGTGCGCGAGTTTCTTGAGTAGGATCTGCGTACATACGGCGGTTTTTCAGAGATAGTCGCGTATATGGAGGCTTGATGGATATCTGGTTGAAGATAGTCTCATATGGGTCTGACAAAGACCATCTGGCACAGGTTTAGGGGGAGGAGATAAACTTCTAATGATGCATTGTTGGCATTATCTTAGAAGCTTTTGGTTCTAGTTCACAGCTGTTGTTAGTTTCAGGTGGAACGAAGGCAGAGAAAGAATAGAAGGAAATCAGGGTTGCTGATCTGAATGAGCTCGCTTATAGTCAGGGGGAGCATGAACAACACACTTCAGCACAGCAAAGATTTGAACAGGTACTCAGGGGAAGTATGGGCAGCATAATGTTTCTCTAGGAAAGAGATTATCTTGGTTTACCCTTTGCCCTTGATGTCAAAGGGGGAGAGTGATTGGTTGTTGTTGCCATCAAGTCCAAAGGGGGAGATTGTTGGCATTATGATACATATGTTGTACTTGATGGCAACCCACTCATCTCAGATGATAAATTATAGTGCAACAAAGTTCACGAACTTTCATGAAGATAAAAGTTTATTTCATGTAGAGAAAAGTTCATGCACTTTTATGCGGAGAAAAGTTTATTTCATGTAAAAAGTTCACTCACATTTATGGGGAGCAAATTTTATTTCATGTGGAGAAAATTTCATGCACTTTTATGTGGAGAAAATTTTATTTCACGTGGAGAAAAAGTTCACGCACTTTTATGCGGAGAAACGTTTATTTCATGTAGAAAAAAAAGTTCACGCACTTTTATGTGGAGAAAACGTTTATTTCATGTGGAGAAAATTTCACACACTTTTATGTGGAGAAAAAGTTTATTTCATGTGGAGAAAAACGTTTATCTCATGTGGAGAAAATTTCATGCACTTTTATGTGGAGAAAAAGTTTATTTCATGTGGAGAAAAGTTCACGCACTTCCATGGTTGGTTCATGGTATTGGTCCGATAGTTTTTTTGATCCTATGGTTTTGGTCCATGGTATTGCATCCAAAAGTGTTGATCCCAAGTATTGGGTTCATGGTATTGTGTTATTATGGTTTTGGACCGTGGTATTGTGAAAGGCCTAAGACTATAAAAGGGGAATGAGATCATTTGGCAAAGCATCATCTGAATTGTTATTGAATATCTGATAAAGTGCTAGATCTGGAATACTGTGATTGGGTTATGGTGCAAACCCGGATCTGAATAAAGAAGGAACCTGAGCGCAAGGAGAAGGATAAGTTCTATTGATGGGTCTTAATCTTTAAGCTTGAATGATAGTATTTTTTGTTCTAGGTTTAGATTTGGTGTGTGGTTACAGTTACTCTGATTTGGATACAACTGTCAGAGAAGTGTCTACTTGATTCAGTGCTAATTGGTGAAAAGGAGATTGTTTGATGCAGAAATTCTTGATGATTGATTGATGTTCATGGATCCAGTCTGAAAAAATCTATGAAACATGGTCCCTGGAAGAAAGAGAAGGTTGTAGCCTTCTGTAGGCCAGCACCTACGTACTAGTATCTTGGCTAGTGCAAGAGCTAAGGGGGTTGTAGCTCCCTTCCAGGAGAGTCTGGAAAATGAGAGAGGGTTGTAGCTCTCTGCAGGTTGTAGCCTGTGTACGGGTAAAGGACTGCACCAGTACAATTGTAAAAAGAAGTTTCTAATTGAAAGAAGATAGAGACATATTGCAGCAGGTGGTTTTCACCCACATTGGGTTTCCACCTTATATCATGGTGTTCATGTGTATGGCTTATGTGTGATGATCCATTCTATTTTACTGCACGTGTTTACTGTTAATATGGTTGTTAATGTTCTAATGCACTCATTAAGGATCAACTAACTGAATCATAAGAAGTTGTGGAAGTAGCATATATGAATCTGAATATGGAAATGTAAAAGTTTTATTGATGTGATAATACTGATTCACCCCCCTCTCAGTATGATTTCCAACATTCAACACCTATAATAGTTTACGGGATCCCTTAAAACACATGGAACTAGCCACTCCAAATGAAAGCAAATCCAATTGGAGCCTGCGATCAAGTTAGTTCCTGTTAGACTATTATATATATTACGGAGCAATGGAACACATAAATATTGCAGAAATATAAACACAGAAAATGCACAAAACAAGAGAGACACAGATATACGTGGTTCACCCAGTTTGGGCTACGTCCACCTCGAATAGCCAATTCTTCCTTTCTATTATCCAACAAAATCAAGAGACACAACCTACAACAAATCCACTGTAATATCCTCTGTCTTCTCTCACAGTCTCACCTCTCCGTTTCTCGCTCACACAGAGTACACATCTATCTCACAGCCTCAAATACAATGCCCTCATACAAAGAGAGGGGTTGCCTTCTAGGGAAAAAAAACCTAAACTAAACATAAGTTCTACTGTCAAATCATCCGCCTAATGAACGGCCCAGATTGACTAGAAATTACTATACTTTTACAAGGCAATTTCACAGCTATTTTTCGCTTCGGGTGTGTTGTCCCCCTTGGACCCCCGTGCAGCGAATATTTTACGGGCGGCGTTGCCGCCCCCATTTTGAACTAGGGTCTAATGTGGTGGCACTTTTGAATATAGAAGATAATCATGCTCCACACACAACAATCTCCCACTTGGAGAATGATTGTAGCAACTCCATCGCTGCTTCATTTGCTGGACAATGACTCCTCTCTTGGACCTGGTTGTTCCTCATCTTCATCGTCATCCTTGAAGACCAATTGAAACTGAGCATGTTCTCAGTTTCTCCCTGGTTACAACTTTTGTTAGCATATCTGCAGGATTTTGGCTAGTGTGTATCTTTTCCAGCTGCAACTGTCCATCTTCCAACACTAATCGTATGAAATGGTACTTGATTTGTATGTGTTTAGTCCTGGAATGAAATTCTGAGTTCTTTGCAAGATGAATGGCACTTTGGCTATCATTGTATAACATGCCCTTATCATGCTCCTTACCCAATTCACCCATAAACCTTTGTAACCAAATCATTTCTTTACTAGCCTCTGTAGCAGCAACATACTCTGCTTTTGTTGTTGAAAGTGCAACAACACTTTCGATTTTTGAAACCAAACTGATAGTTGTTCCTCCAACAGTAAATACATATCCTGTAGTGCTCCTCCTATTATCTCTGTCACCTGCCATATCTACATCAACATATCCTTGTAGGGAAATGTTTGAACCACCAAAGCATAATGCTTGATTTGTGGTACCTTTCAAATATCTGAGAATCCATTTCACTTCCATCCAATGTTCCTTTCCTGGATTGTTCATGTACCTACTTACAACTCTCGCTGCATGTGCAATATCAGACCTTGTGCAGACCATTGCATACATTAAGCTTCCAACTGCTGATGCATATGGAACTTTAGACATATAATCCATGTCTTCTTAGGTCTTTGGCACATTTCCTTGCTAAGTTTGAAATGGCTAGCAAAAGGTGTACTAACTGATTTTGCATTGTGCATGTTAAATCTTTCCAACACCTTTTGTATGTACTCATTCTGAGACAATGTTAATTTACGATTTGTCCTGTCTCTAGTTATTCTCATACCAAGGATTTGTTTTGCAGCTCCCAAATCCTTCATTGCAAATGAATTTGCCAATTTTCTTTTGAGCACATTTATTTCCTGTATGTTAGATCCTGCAAAAAGCATGTCATCTACATACAATAACAATATAATATAGCTGCCATCATTTTGCTTTTTCAGATAAACACAATGATCAGAGTGACATCTAGTATAACCTTGTTCAGACATAAACTTGTCAAATTTTAGATACCACTTCCTTGGAGCCATTTTTAAGCCATACAAGCTCTTCTTCAACCTGCACACAAGTTTCTCCTTCCATTTCACTTAATATCCTTGTGGTTGCTGCATATATATCTCTTCCTCCAAATCCCCATGGAGAAAGGTTGTATTTACATCTAAATACTCAAGATGCAAATCTTCAGCTGCTACAAGAATTAAACTAGTTCTGATTGAAGTCATTTTAACAACAGGAGAAAATATTTCATCAAAATCAATACCTTTGTTCTGTGCAAACCCATTCGCCAAAAGTCTAGCTTTGTACCTTTGTTTTCTTCCATCTTCTTCCTTCAACCTGTAAACCCATTTATTCTTCAATGTAGTTTTTCCTGTAGGCAACCTAACTAAATGCCAAGTCTGGTTATGCATTAAGGAGCCCATCTCTTCTTCCACGGCTACCTCCCACTTCTTCCTGCTTTCAACCTGCATTACTTCTTCATAACATTCGGGTTCACCAGAATCAGTCAACAATAAATAATATAATGAAGGATAGTATCGTTCAGGGGGTCTACTTATCCTAGTAGATCTTCTAACACCACTGTCAGGTGTTTGGGGTGCCTGTTGTAGTTGTGATGGTTGCTGTTGTTGTGGTTGTTGATTATTATTATTTTCAGGCACCTTTACTTTTTCAGTAATTTCATCAAGAATTGCATATTCCTTGTTTTCCTTTTCTTGTTTCTTTTCCTGCAACTGATTCTTATATAAGACCTTTTCGTTGAATATTACATCTCTGCTCCTAATGATTTTGTGATTTTCATAATCATATAAGCGATAACCAAAATCATTAACACCATATCCAATAAAAGTACATTTCTTTGACTTTGCTTCAAGCATTGTTCTATTTTCTTTATCAATATGGACAAAGGCCTCACAACCAAAAGGCTTTAAAATACAGTAGTTTACCTTTTTACCTATCCATGCTTCCTCTGGAACACCACAATCCAAGGAACTTGATGGCCCTTTGTTTATTAGATAAACAACAGTATCTACAGCATCTGCCCAAAACTGTAAAGGCAATCCTGCATGCAATCTCATGCACCCTGCACGCTCCATGATTGTCATGTTCATCCTTTATGACACACCATTTTCTTGTGGTGTTCTTGGAACTGTCTTCTCTCTACGAATTCCATGCTCTGAACAATACCTATCAAACTCTCTGCTGCAATATTCACCTCCATTGTCTGATCTAAGGCACTTCAATTTCTTTCCTATCTCAATCTCAACCAAAGCTTTCCATTTCTTGAAAGTATCAAATATATCAGATTTATTCTTAATATAATAAATCCAAGTTTTTCTAGTTGCATCATCAATAAAAGTAACATAATAATGAGAGCCACCGAGAGATGATACCTAAGCAGGTCCCCACACATATGTATGCACAAGATCTAATTTTTCGCTCTTCTCTTCTTTCCCAACTCTGAGAAATCTTACTATCTTTTGTTTTCCATAAATGTAATTCTTACAGAAGTCCAATCAACATTCTTAAAACCTGGCAACAAATTCCTTAAGTGAAGAATCTTCATCCCCTTTTCACTCATGTGTCCGAGCCTATGATGCCATAATGTTGCATCTACTCCTTTTGAAGTTAAAGCATTAACAAAGTTAGAAATACCATTGCATAAATACAATGTACCAACCTTTTCGCCTTTTGCTATTACCAGGGCTGCTATGGTGACCTTCCAAGCTTTATCTGTGAAAGTTGTCACACAACCTTCACCGCCTAACTGCCCTATTGAAATCAGATTTTTCTTTAGATCTGGAACATGCCTTACCTCCTTTAGTAGCCATTGGTTTCCATTCCACTGTTTTACAAGAACCTTACCCATTCCAACAATTTTACAGGATTTATCATCACCCAAACGGACTTGTCCAAAATCTCCTTGAACATAGTCATGAAAGTATTTCTTATCAGGTGTGCCATGGAATGAGGCCCTTGAATCTACCACCCAGGAATCAATAATATTTTTGAAAGAAAGAATCAAAGCATCTTGTAACACCTCACCTGTCACATTTGCTTTATGATTGTTTTCTTGTTGTGCATCTCCTTTCTTTCTGCATTTCTAGCAGACTATCCCCGATCTGGACTTGGATCTACCTTTCCTTGATTTACTGCGATATCCTAAGCTCTTTCCTCTTTCCATTTTTCTTCTCCTAAACACTACACTCAAAGCATTACCCGGCGTCTCACCAGAGTTTTTCTGTCACATTTCCTCGCTAAGGATAGCACCGACAACATCATCAAAATTTAAAGTACTAGATCCAGAAACAGAGTTACTAACGGCCATTGCTAAACCATTCCAACTTTCTAGCAATGAGCACAAGAATAATAGAGCTCTAACTTCATCATCAAATTTTACCCCTATAGAACTTAACTGACTTTTAATAGTACTAAAATCATTTAAATTTTCTGCAACAGATCTACCTTCCAACATCTTCATATTAAATAAACTCTTCATAAGAAGTACCTTATTTGAGGCTGAGGGTTTTAGTTTCACCAACGCCTTAATCGAACCCTCCGTAGTTGTTTCCTTCGAAATGTTGAAGGCGACCGACACTGCGAGGCACAACCATACTGTTCCGAGTGCCTTTCTATCGAGAAGGTTCCATTCTTCATCTTTCATACTCGTTGGTATCTTTGTTTTTCTGCCCAATGGTAGGTATAGATCTTTCTGATACAGATAATCTCCGATCTGCATCTTCCACAGCGAGAAGTTTTGGCTGTTAAATTTCCAACCCTAAACTTACCATCTTTCACCATTGTTCCCACACGAACTAGGAATCCTTCTCTCCTGCGAGTTTGTCAGCCAAAAAAGACCTTCGACTCTAATACTAGTTGTTAGAAAATTATATATTATGGAGCAATGGAACACATAAAATATTGCAGAAATATAAACACAGGAAATGCATAAAACAAGAGAGACACAGATATATGTGGTTCACCTAGTTTGGGCTACGTCCACGGAGAAACAACCAGTCCTTCCTTTTATATTATCCAGCAAACTGAAGAGATACAACCTACAGTAGATCCATTGTAAGACCCTCTTCGCTCTCAATCTCCTCTCTCTTTCTCATTCAGGATACAGATCTACATAGACGAAATACAATTCCCTCATATATAGTGAGGGGTTGCCTTCTAGGGAAAACACCCTAAATTAAACATAACTTCGACCGTCATATATTCTCCTAATGAATAGCCCAGATTGACTAGAAATTACTATACTTTTACAAGACAATTTTATATCTATTCTTAGCTTCGGGGGCGCTGGCCCCAAAACCCCCTGCCAGGGAGGGGGCTCCCCAAAGGTTGTAGTCGTCCCCCCTGGACCCCCCCTGCAGTGAATATTTTACAGGCGGCATTGCCTCCCCATTTCAAATTGGGGTCCAATGTGGCGATACCTTTGAATACAGAAGATAATCAGGCTCCACACCGAACAATCAAGAAATTTAATGGTCAGAGTTTTGAGTTGTGGAAACTCAAGATGGAGGATCTGTTGGTGGATAAAGACCAGTGGATCGTCGTAGATCTGGGTACTAAACTAATGGGATTGTCCGATGAAGAATGGAAGAAGTTGGATCGAAAGGCTAAGATGAAGGCTTTGTGGGATAAGTTAGGGACTTTGTACCAATCTAAGTCTCTGGTGAATAAATTGTTACTATGGAAAAAGTTGTATAACTTGAGGATGAAAGACGGAGACTTAGTGATAGAACATATAAACACATTTAATACTATGGTAAGTCAGTTATTATCTGTTGATATTAAAATTTAAGATGAAGATAAGTGCAGTAGTTTGTCTTGTTCTCTACTAGATTTGTGGGATAGTCTGGTTATTGTAATAGGTAGCAATACAACTTCCTTATAGTTTGATGAAATAGTCTCATCCTTGCTAACGGAGGAGATGAGATGGAAAAATATGGAGAGCCAGAATGGTGATGCCTTGTCTGTATGAGGATGGTCCCAAAATAGAAACAAAAATAAGTCATCGAGTGGGAGATCTAAATCTAGAGGGAGATCTAAATCTCCAAGAAAACTTGTAAAGATAGTTTGTTGGAAATGCGGAAAGGAAGGGCACTACAAAAGGGACTGTAAATCTAAATCTCCTGACAAAGGAAAGGGATCTAATAATTCTCCTTCTGTAGAGGCGAAAATCACCTCCAATGAAGGTGGGGATGTGTACTTGGCTTCTTCAAGTACACATGTAGATCATGAGGCATGGTTGATTGACTCAGGTGCATCCTTTCACTTCACCCCTTATAGAGAGTGGTTCTATGAGTATGAGAAATATGATGGTGGTGATGTCTTCTTAGGGGATGATAGGAAGGCTAGAATCGTTGGTCGTAGAAAAGTAAAGTTGAAGTTGCAAGGTGGAAGGGTTAGAACACTTTTGGGTGTTCTACATATTCCTACATTGGCCAAAAACTGATTTTTGTAAGCAAGATGGATGATGCAGGTGTAAAAACAGTGTTCAAGAAGGATAACTGTAAGATGGTTTGAGGAACACTAATATTAATGCAGACAGTTTGGATTGGAACTCTGTTGGTGTCCACGTATGAACAATCTATTCACCCTTTTTCCTACATTAATTTATCAATCCGGGTGCGTATCCTTTCAAGGAAACATGCAAGGTATATGCAGGGGCAAGGTTACCATCTGTTACTGACCAAGGGTTCGTGATTAATATTCAAAACATTGCTGTAAAACTAAACTAATTACAATACTTAGGAAAAGGAATTACAGGAATTAACAAGTTGTAACAACAACTATGAAATAATAAACAACATGCACAGAAATACACAGCACCTGATCAGAAGAGTAGGCCCAGCTCTCTGATCAGGGCTGTGTTAATCACAACGAAGAATGAAGCAGCAAAAGAGATGATATTTTATTAATCTAGAAAGAGCTATTAAATTATCGATGGGGAGTCCCCCATTTATAGGAATAACTTGTCTTTTATACACAGCAAGGGAGAACAACATCTTTCCCAAAAACCTAGTAACCATATACCTAGAAATATGCATTAGTTCAGGATGGCACCAACATCAGAGAAACAATATCAGCGAACGGTCCAAGAATGGTTCAGGGATCTGTGACTCCATCTAGGTGGCTTCCTTATGGCTGGTCGTTACTTTGAATTGCGGATATGCTATGGGATGCTTAAAGATTGGTATCTATACTCCAGAAGCTGCAGCAAACAAACATTTTAGTGCTATGAATAGGTAAAACCCCGCGACTTTACGTCATTACTAAAATATTCCAATAGACAAGAAAGGGGTAATTTCCTTGCAGGTTTAGCATAGTAAATGTAGTTGAATAAGTACAAAAAGGACAAAAAGAGGGATGGAAAAGCAATAGAATGATAGCCCGATTTGGTGCCCAACATCTGCCCCCAACTATCCTTTTGCATGCCCTGATGCAGTTCACCGCCTTCGCAGGTTTGGGTTTTGCAGACTGTTGGGTTCCTAGAGCTGAGTGAGATCATACTCTTCGACCATCTTTGTCCTTGGAACTTTAAAACCATCTGAGAGGAGGACTTCCTTCCACCAATCACCTAGAACATTATATGCTGGGGTTTAATTTTCTACTAGCAACTAGATAGTGGGGAACTGGAACCGAATCCCCATCCATCGGACCCCACATGTTCGGACACACGCCACATTCCTGGGCACTTTGGTGAGTGCTCGTGCAAAATTCGGTGCTCCAAACGGTTCCCTGTTCTGGACAGTTGTAGGTGACAACATACACCTTTTCTAACATGAATCAAGGGCTTCATCTTGAAATGTGACTAATTGTTTGAAACAAAGATCAAGGCACCATTTTTATGTCCTTAGCATTCTTTCCTTGTTTCCCTCAATTACCAAAAAGGTTTTTTGTTTAGTGAACATGGTGATTGACCTTTCATGTTATCCTCTTACTATAAATGGCTGTGTAACCTGATTGGACTCAAATGTATTAAAATCCTTCTACCAGCTGATCTGATTAAAAGTGTAAGAGGTGAGAGCCCTTAAATGAATGTCCCCCACATATGGGACAATTTTAAATTCTGTGTCCATGCACAATAGATACCCATGCATGTAAAACTCACATATCAAATGTTGAGTTGGCACGTCATGGCTCCTCATTATGTAGAGGAATTGTACACCATCCTTTATTTCATAACTAATCTTATTCTTGATGCTCTCCATGAAGAATAAAAGAAAACATTCATGCAAGAATAAAGAATAACAAAAAGAAGGGGGGTGACATGCCATCACCTCTTGTGCCAAGTTAAACATATGCTCCTTATCAATTTTCAGTTCTGCCACTTTCTTTTCCAGCTGCTCCATCTTGAGCTGTTGCTTCGCATGCCTCAATCTCATGACATCTATGTGCTCCACATATTCAAAAATGGTTGTGGAGGCTCATTCTTGAGTTCTTCTAACCTCTCTTTGATACTGAGCTGCAATGGATTTCCAAGTCTACACTTCAACTGTTAGGGCATATTCTCGGTCTTCAAACAGTCGCTCGACTGAGTCTATTTGAGTGGCAGCAGAAGTTGTGCCTATCTGGTCCACCTGAGTCTCTACTTCTACTACTACGGCATTGGACTTTTTGGCCTGCCGCTTGTATTTCTTCATCCGCTTCTACAATTTGCGTACCTATTTCCTGAGTTTCCTGACCTCCATCTTAAGCCGCATTTTTTCTATAAATTGCAGCTGGTACTTTTGTTTGATAGGGAGTCTTCATTGTTCACACAACTCCACCCATTCTTGCTTAACCAAAACTTCCTCAGTTTCGGCAGCTGGAGATAAGTCCCCTGGGGCAGCTTCTGCTATGCCAACTATTGGGTTTTCCTCCACTACCCATTCTTCTTCGATTATTTCTTACTTCATGGCCTTCTCGCCTAGCCTTACCACTAGCTCATTCATCGGGACCGCTTCGCTTGGTCTATCCTCTTTGCCAACAATTGCTTCCCTTTGTTGTGTGATCACCATGACTGGTGGTGCCCTTGCGAGATTCTCTCCTATTAATGTGTCTACTAGAGACCATCCTAGTTCCCCTGCCTTAGGGACCTCAATCTCTTCTCTCCTTTTAGGCTTCGAAGTGTTTGTTTCCTACGTAGCATCTGTCCCACTTGGTTGTGGTCTTTGTGATAAATTCAAAGTAAGAGGAACAACAATATATTCTTTTGTGCATCGAGGGGAACAAGATACCCTTACTCCCCTTGGGATAGAAGAGAAAAATGATAACTAGTATGGATCTTAATTTTTCGGTCCCGAGGTTAACGCTGGTTCTTGTGGGGCAGCGCCAGCCTCATGCCCTAGTTCTCCCAGAGCTTCCTCCACATGTTCCATAGTTTTCCTAGCGTTGAGCTCTTCTTTCCCTGGTTCCTCCTCTTCCATTGGTTCTATGGTAAGGGTGGTCATGACCTCTTCTTCATTCGGGTTGTCTTCCTCCATTGGCACCATGGTGGCAAGAGGTCCTTGTGCGATATCAACCACTTCGCCTATCCTTTCTTGTTGTGGTACTTCCTCTGTTGTTGTCATGCTATCAACTTACTCTACTAGCTCCAAAGTCAAGGCTGGCTCTTGTGGAACAACCTCGGACGTGGTACTAGTGGGTCTTTCTATGTCAACTCCTACGTCTTCCATTGGTTCTGTAGTTTCAGCTTGCTCTTGAGGAGTAGCCTCTTCTTCAAGATCTTCAGCTCCCATCTCCATCTCCTGTAGCTCCTCTTGGTCAACATAGTCATCTCCTTCTGCATATTCTTCCTCCATTTCTTTTGTTTCATCTTCCCTATCGGCCACAGTGGCCGCTATCTCTTCATCCGTGGAATCCTGAAACAGTTCCCATAGGATTGGGATTCGTTTAATTACATTCATCACCAACAGTTGGACCAGCCTGTGGTGGGTAATGACTGCCATCCTCTGTTGTGACCTTCGAGCTGAATGTTCCATCATCTGAAGACTTCTTGGTAGAAAATAAGGCACATTTAATGAAAATGCCTTTTCTTGGGGGAATCAGAGGTGAGTTAACATTCAGAGATGATATTTGAACACAATGGAGTATCTCCCCTCACAAGTTATATATTTTATGACAAACTCTTCTACCCCTCCCCATGGATGCAGTAACAAGTTTCGATCGTATCCTCAACCCTTCTGGGTGATGCTTTCTCCTACCTGTAAAAAGGTTTTGGGAAACTCTAGGAGGGAAGTCCTCCTTGAAAACCATCGTTGTCCATTTTGAGGGAGCTCGCTAACTTCTGCAATGGCTTCCTCCGTAATAGGGACTTCTATCCGGCGGACCCGAGAACATTCTTCTCCTAGGATGAGTGCTGATTCTGCCACAATTTCCTCGTTCGACCCCCTCAACCTATCAAAGTAGACATTCCAACCTACATTCTCAAAGACCTTCCATACCTCCTGATTATTTCGAACTCTTGTTATATCTTCTAGCTCATGCTGCACAGACCGTCCACCCATCATTGTAGAGGTGGGATAAGCATGACGAATACAGTTAGCTGGTAGGGGAGAATGTTAAGGACTCAAACCATTGGCAACAGTAATAGCATCATGGTTGCCTCGGGGAAAAAGGATGGAACAATACTGGTACGTTTGATAAATCTCAGAGAATGATGGCGAGTTATGGTGGTACAGTTGGATATTTTTAGTGGTTTATGTAGCGTGTTGGGGAGGTGACTGGTTATGACTCTTTGCATATGAATACGCATTCCAATGCATCAAGGTCATGATTACGAAGTACCGTAATCATTAGATTTAGTTTGGTGTGGATCGTGTGACATGAATGCATTTTCGTGGTACGCTGTTTTTTATTATGACGGTTTTCCCCCAACTTAATTACGGTTGTCCATGGAACGTATTGGTGTCTTTTTGGAATATTTTAATTAAATTCATAAAAGTTAGTGGAGACATACCTGGGGACCTACCTTGTGGTGGAGTAACAACACATAGAGTAACAACAATGATGGAGTAACGACAACGACGGAGTAACAATAACGACGGAGTAACAACATTGGCAGATTAACAACACTGGTAGAGTAATAGCACCAATGAAGTAACAACAACGACAAGGTAACAGCACTGGTGGAGTGACAATACCGGTAGAGTAATAGCACTGATGGAGTAACAACACTGACGGAATAATAGCACCAGTGGAGTAACAGCAAAAACTTAGTAACAACACCAATGGAGTAACAACAATAGCTTAGTAACAACACCAGTGGAGTAATAGCAACAGCTTAGTAGCAGCACCAATGGAGTAACAGCGCTGAGTTTTACATTTCTCCTAGCCATATTCCTTTGTTATTCCTACAAAATACAAACAAGTAAGTAATAACATTTTTTTTTTAATATTATAAATATATATAATATATATATATATATATATATATATATATAATATATATTAATATATAATAATTATATATATATATATAATATATATAAATATTATATATATATATAGATATAATATTACAGCAGGAGTGAGAGTGTCCTTTATGCCAACAACCATTAAACCAGACGAATCAGATAGGTGTTTAAGAAAGACATCTCTAGAGGCTAGATGGTGGTATAGCTTTAGACGATGTCCATTTACTAAGAACGAGGTATGATTCCCATCTATTGTAATTAGTCTAACTGTTACATTTTCAAATACTACATCAACTTCATATGGTCCCATCCAGTGAGTGCGAAGCTTGCCTTTGAAATCCTTAAATCAGGAGTCATAAAGTAATGCCCAATCCCCCACATGAAACACCTTGCTCTTGATAAATTTATCATGCCATTTCATTCTCTGTTGTTGAACAATAGTAGTTTTCTGGAAAGCTACCGATCAAATCTCGTCCAACTCATTCAGCTATTCCAGTAAGTGTTTATGTTCTTCTGATAGGTTTATACCTACTTCTAAAGTTGTTCTAAGCATATTGATCTCAAATTCTATCGGAAACAAGGGGGATTTCCCATAAACTAACTCAAATGGAGGAAACCAAGTTGTGTTCCGCCATGTTGTTCTATACACCCATAAAGCTTCTAGAAGTTTTTGTGCCCAGTCCTGGCGATGACTTGCTATTGTTTATGTCAAGATATTTTCTAATATCTTGTTTTTACTTTCTACCTGTCTGTTTGCCTGGGGTGATAGGGGGTTGTCACTCTATGTTTAACCCTGTATTTCTGCATCAGCTTCCCTATCATGTGAGATGTGAACTGCGCCCCTCCATCTGACATAATTTCCTTTGGAGTACCATATCGAGCAAAGATTTCTTCAAAACGAAAGTCTGCCACTACTTGCTCTATTTCTCTTGTGACTGCTCTGGCTTCTACCCATTTAGTCACATAATTAGTGCAAACCAAGATGTGAGCTTTCTGATGAGGTGGACTGAAAGGTCCAAAAAAATCGATGGCCCATTTCTTGAAAGGTTCGAGGACTACCTGGGGTTGTAGAGGAATTTCATCTTCTTTCCCAGGTTGTCCCATCCACTAGCAATTATCACATCTGCGTACATAATCTCGAGCATCACGAAAGATGGAAGGCCAGTAGTATCCCATATGTAACACTTTATGGCCTATTCTCTTATCTGCAAAATTTCCTCCAGAGGGGCCGTCATGGGTGGCTTTTAATATCTCACAAATGTCATCCTCTGCCACACAACATCGAATCTGTTGGTCAACCCATATATGAAAGAGATACCCTTCCATCCATGAATATTGGGTGCTATGATGAATAATCTTCCTCTGATCCTTATAGGACAAATGACGAGGTACCTTCCCTGTAGCAAGATAGTTAGCAATATCTGCATACCACAGAGTATTAGTAAAAACTACAAAAAGATGTTCATCTGGAGAATTATCTTCAATTGGTGTATTCTTACGATTATTTTCTATCCTAGATAGGAAATCTGCAACCACATTGTCCTTCCCTGGTTTATCTACTATATTAATGTCAAATTCCTGTAGTAGCAAAATCCATCTTGTAATACGACCAGGGGTAATAGGCTTATTCATTAAATACCTAATATCTGCATGATCAGTATGTACAGAGGTAGTATACTCGGTAATGTAGTGCCGAAATCTATTGATGGCATAGATGATAACAAGGAACTCTTTTTCAGTCATTGTGTAATTTAATTCTACAAGAGCCAAATGTTACTAACATAGTAAACTATATATGGTACCCTATCCTCTTTTTGTCCTAATACTACCCCAGCCACTATTTGGGAAGAATTCGTGTGAATATGGAAAGGTAATGCCCAGTCTAGCCCTCTAAGGATTGGAGCACTACAGACCAGTCCCTTGATTTTTGTGAAGGCTACATCACGGTCATCTGTCCACAGAAAATATGCATCTTTTGTCAGCAATTGAAAAAATGGATGTGCTACTTTAGCAAAATTTTCTATAAAATGCCTATAATAACTAGCACAACCAAGAAATTTGTGTACTTGCGTGGGTGTTTTGGGTATCGGAAAGTACAGAATTACCTTTATTTTAGCTGGGTCCATCTGGATTCCTTCAGCTGAGAGAAAATGTCCTATAACAATTCCTTCCTCCATCATCATATGGCATTTTACCGTACTTAGGAGACACATGCCTGTATGCACCTTTCAAGAACTGCATCTAAATTTTTCATCCCTTCTACAAATGAATCCCCATATGGAGTAAAGTCATAAATGTAAATTTCAACACTATCATCCACCAAACCAGAGAAGATCCCCAAAATTGCCCTCTGAAACGTTGTAGGTGCATTATATAGGCTAAAAGGAAGGACCTGGAATGCGAATGTTCCCTAAGGGCATGTGAAAGTGGTTTTGTCTTGATCTTTAGGAGCTATCTGGATTTGGTTATACCCATTAAATCCATTTAGGAAGGAGAATAACTTTTTGCTAGCCAATGTGTCCAGAACTTGGTCGATAAATAGTAAAGGAAAATGATATTTCTGCATTGCCTTATTTAATATTTACCATTTTTCTTAGGGACCATTACTAATGGAGAAACCCATTGGCTATCTGAAATGGGGTAAATAAAACCTACGTCCAATAATTTTTGAAGTTCTTCTTTCGTAAAATTTTTCAATGTGGGGTTTATCCTTCTCTAAGGTTGTCTCACGAAATGGAAATCTTCCTTAATATATATATGATGGGTACATAAATTAGCAGGAATCCCCTTCATCTCTGAGTAATCCCAGGTGAAGGCTTCTTTATGTTTCCAAAGGACATCTACAAGTTGCTTCTTCTGGGATTCTGATAGGTTTGGATTAATGTTCAGGGCCTTTCCTGGTTCTAATTCCACTGGGATACTTCCTTGGGTTGCATCTACAGGTAGCTCCTCTGATCCTTCTGTTGTTTCAAAAGTTTCTTGTGTTTCACAGCTTAGGATCGATTCTAGGATTTGTTGATTTGTCTCTAAAATAGAGCAAGGATCATCCATAAACGAGGTGATTACATCATCCTCTGATTCCATTTTTAATTGGAGAGCCTGCCCAATAGTAAGGACTAGTCTTAGTTCCTCATTTTCCGTTTCAGGCTCGTTATTAGATAAAATTTTCTTGCTACCTACTGGTTTTGTGGATGGGTTTGGTTCTGTAGGTGGGTATAACACTAAATTCTTAGTGTTGTGCCCATTTGAAATAACCATGTGCCCTAAATGGCACCCAATGTAAGAATCTGTAGTAGCCAGCCATGGCCTACCTAAAATTAGGGGATGGCCACCAACTGAAGATTGCTTATGTAAGACAAGGAAATCTATGGTATAGTGCCATGAATCCACTGAAACTGTTACATCTTCTAACTTCCCTACTGGTTTTACTGTAGATCGATTTGCTAGTTCTAATGATGTAGGTGTATGTTTCAAGTTGCCAAGACCTAATGTATGCATAGTTTCAATGGTGATAACGTTAATGGCAGCACCCAAATCTACCAGCGCATTCAGAATTTCTACCCCATTAATTTGTACTGTGAGAATTGGGTTCCCTCGATCTCCATACTTTACAGGAATTTATTTTCCTGACATAAAATCTAATAATTTTCCCATGACATGAATAGTAAGGGGGTCTTTGGATTTCTTTGTAGGCTTCTTTGAAAAATATTCCCTAATAGTCTTTGCATATATCGGTACATCCTTCATAGCTTGTAACAAGGGAATTTTGACAAATAAGTTTTGTAATTCACCTAATAAGTCGAATTCAGCTTGAGGGCTTGGTTTACTCAAAGTCAGTCTCTCTGGATAAGGTGGTTTAGATTGATGTTTTTTTGCAGGAGGTGCCTATTTTTTACCAATTTTCTTTGGTTCTTTATTAATTAATTCTGATTCCTTACCTTCACTCTCAAGTTGTTCAATGATAACTTGAGGAGGTTGAACATCGACCGTCCGCCCTGATCGCAAATTAATTTCATACAACTCTACAATGGAAATGCTATAGGAAGGTAGTTTAAGAGTTTCAGTTTGATGAACTCCCTTATTATTAGGATTCGGTTTAGGTTGGATTGGAAGTTGCGGACAGGCTGGTTGATTACCAAGAGGCACATTAGAGGGTAATTGGAGTTGCTGCTATGGCATTGGCTGAGGAAACTGCCCAAGAGAGGATCCTCACTAAGTTGGAGCACATGGGGAGCTCGAACTAGCTTGAGGGTTCCACTGCTACCAAGGTGGAAACTGGTATTGTGGCCACATGGGAGGCTAGGGCATGGACTGAGGATTCATATTGAAATTACTGAAATATTGAGATGGGTCTGAGTACATACCTTGATTTCCCATTGGTGGTCAAGGCTGCCATGGCTTTCTAGACCCCATGAGGTACAGTTGCTCCATGTCTTCCCCTATCCCTTGAAACATTGCTTTCAAGCCTGGCAAGGAGGGGCTTGAGCTTGTTGCATGATTTAATTCTCAAATTGCACATTCCTCTATGGAGTTCAATGGACATTGAACCCTCTATGGATGCTTCTTTCTACACTTCGAGCAGAATATAGCCATGGTCCTATCCAATTCTAGTTGCTTTTGTTTTACTTGTAGCGTATACATCTGTGCCGACAGAGTACTGAGGATATCCATTCTCAAGTTGTCTAGTAGGTTTCCAATTTTTGCCTTTGTAACACCCCCGCCAGATACCTCTGCTAAGTGAATCCCTTGTCTATTTCTTGCGATCCCCCTCGAACACGAATGCATAGTTCATAGATAACCTCAAAGCTTTGCTTAGAGATGTCTCCCTTTCCTACGACGTTCAATAGTTCCAAAGAGTCCTCACGAAAAGCCTAGAGGAGGATAATTTTTAAAATCTCCTTATCTAGGTCGTAGTGACCTGACCTTTGTAATGTGTACTTAAATCGTTCCACACGGTCTTCCAAGCTCTCGTCTTCTTTTTGTGTGAACTTAAAATTTCCTCTTTGATGTTCCTGGATTTGCAGTATCCTTGGTATTTTTCCAGAAAAATTGTCTGCATATCATCCCATGTGGAAATAGAGCTTCCTCCAAGGCCCATGAATGATCACAGAGCTATCCCTTTTAATGTAGCAGGGAAAATATTTAACTTCTAGGTGTCCATCATGTAGTCATACCCCTAGCACACTATGTCAAATTTGAATAAAAACGTGTTGGAGTCTTCTGAAACAAGCCCATGAAAGCTTGGTAAGGTTGCTAATGGGATAGGCTTTGTGGGTGCAATAGGTCCCAGATCCCCGATTAGAAACCATAAATATCCTCCAATAACCGCTAAGTATTTCAACAGGCTCTGTGGAAGATGGCCAAGGGTTCCTCACCACTTGGTTTCAATTTTCTTTGACAACACTTCTTCAGTCCCTTGGTGATGCAAGTGCCCCTTCGTTTTATTCTCCTATGTCCTGATGACTTGACCCCTTGACTACGATCTCCTTTCCTTTTTTGGAGTGGCCTGACCCTATCGATGTTCTGCTTGCAACCTTTTCCCCTTCTATTACTAGCGTAAGGTTTCCCTTGTTAGGTATACTACTCGATGTCTCCTCAACTATTAGAGGGGCCTGCTATGTCGAATCTCCAAAGAATGTTGTAGACAACACTAGTTGATCTACTGATTGTCCCTCTGATTTTACTCTTGGTGCACCTAGTCTTACAACTGCGTGAGAGGATTCTTCTGATTCAACTTTTCCTATAATTTGCTAGATATAAGTCTTTCTTCCCAAGTCTGGTCCTCCCGTCTTTGGGGCTCTTCCCTTGCCCCTCTTATTTGGTTTTGTGTTCATACAAATGTTGATATGACAGAAGGTCTTAGTATCAACCTACAATGCTCTAGTCTTGGAGTAAGGTGTCAAAGGACCATTCCTTCCCCAAGACAGAAGAGCTTACAAAAAGAGAGACAACTAAAAAAATAGGAATCTAGGGTTCAAGGCTTGGATCAGGGCATCAAAGGACTTCTCCCTCCCCAAGACAAGAACCAGGAACAAACAAACACCTCCAAGAAGACATAATACTTCCATATCTGAAGCAGGGCGTCAAAAGACTCCTCCATCCACAATGTAAAACCTAGGTTTTCCCAAAATTAAAACACACAAGGGTTTGAAATAAATAAATCTAACTCAGGGCCTGGAGCAGGGCATCAAAAGACTCCTCCCTCCCTAGGATAAGAGGCTGACCTAATTAAAATAGGAATGAAAATAAAAACAAGCAGGAAGAACACCTACGATCAAGACCTGGAGTAGAGTGAGCAAACTCGTTCTCTCCCTAGGACAAGAGATTGACCCTTTGGTTGGTTTGGATCGTGTCTTGCACCTTGTTAGCCTCCCCGGTAGCGGTGCCAAAATGTTGGTGTCCATGTATGAACAATATATTCACCCTTTTTCTTGCATTAATTTATCAATCCGAGTGCATATCCTTTCAAGGAAATGCACAAGGTATATGCAGGGGCAAAGTTACCATCTATTACTGACCAAGGGTTCATGATTAATATTCAAAAAAATTTTGCAAAACTGAACTAGCTATAGTACTCAGGAAAAGTAATTACAAGAATTAACAAGCTATAACAACAACTAAGAAATAATAAACAACACACACCGAAATATGCAGCACCTAATCAGAAGAGTGGGCCCGGCTCTTTGATCAGGGTTACGTTAATCACAACGAAGAATGGAGCAACAAAAGAGATGATATTTATTAATTTGGAAAGAGCTATTACAATATCAATGGGGAGTCCCATTTACAGGAATAACCTATCTTTTATACACAGCAAGGGAGAACAACATCTTTCCCCAAAACTTGGTAACTGTATACCCAGAAATATACATTAGTTTAGGATGACACCAACATTAGATAAACAAGATCAGCGAACGGTCCAAGAATGGTTCAGGAATCTGTGACTCCAGCTACGTTGCTTCCTTATAGTTGATCATTGTTGTGAATTGCGGATTTGTTGTGGGATGCTGAAAGATTGGTATCTGTTCTCCAAAAGCTGCGGTCAAACATACGTTTTAGTGCTGTGAATAGGTAAAACCCCGTGACTATACTTCATTAATAAAATATTCGAATAAATAGGAAAGGGATAATTACCTTGCAGGTTTAGAAT
This sequence comes from Pinus taeda, assembly GCA_000404065.3. Classification (NCBI taxonomy): domain Eukaryota; kingdom Viridiplantae; phylum Streptophyta; class Pinopsida; order Pinales; family Pinaceae; genus Pinus; species Pinus taeda. Next base: position 199,881 of record APFE030272927.1, on the reverse strand, counting down.
AGTAAACATAGGTGAATAAGTGTAAAAAGTACAAATAGAGGGATGGAAATGCAATGGAAGGATAGCCCGATTTGGTGCCCAACAAACTCTATAGAAGCTACAAGGTAGCACTTTTGTTGATGGCTACAACAGTTCTGTAGTTCCTGAAAGAGGAGCTGAAAATCTAGTGGTATTTGGAGAGAAGTCCATGTTGTGGCATAAAAGGCTTGGACATATTGGAGAGAAGGGCCTTCAAATCATTCATGGTAAAGGTATGGTGGTAAGAGGGTGAAACAAATTTTAGAGCTTGTGCAGAGTGATGTGTTTGGACCTGTGAAGGTTCCATCACTGGGTAAGTCTGTGTACTATGTATCATTTATAAATGACTTCTCAAGGAATACATGGATATATTTCCTCAAGACAAAATCTAAAGTCTTTGACAGGTTTAAAGAATTTAAGGCTCTGTTGGAAAACCAGACAAAGAAGAAGATAAAGGTGCTGAGGTCAGATAACTGTGGAGAGTTTTGCAGCAAGGAATTTGAAGAATTCTGTAAGAAGTTGGTATAGCATGACAAAAGAATACTTCATACACACCTGAGCAAAATGGAGTTGCATAAAGAATGAACAAGACGTTGATGGAAAGGGAAAGAAGCATGCTCAGTGGTGCTTGGTTAGGATAGGAATTCTAGGTAGAGGCGGTGGAGACAACATGTTACCTGGTCAATAGATCACCTTTATCAGCGTTGAAGGATAAGACTCCACAAGAGGTATGGACTGGTAAGAAACCCTCTCTTTCACATCTGAGGGTATTTGGATGTGATGTATATGTACATGTTCCAAAGGAGAAAATGACCAAGTTAGATAGTGAATCTGAAAAGTACATCTTTATTGGGTATAAGGAAGGTTTAAAGGGTTAGAAGATTTGGAACGTAGTAAAAAGGAAGGTTGTGTACAACTGAGATGTGGTGTTCAAAGAGGTGAAAGATGTTATTAAACATGAAGTCCAATCAAAGGAACTTGAGAAGATAGAGTTTGAGCTTAATGAGGAAGAGTCAGACTCTATAGCAGAGGAGGAATCAGAAGATGAAGAGCCACAAACTCCAGGTGTGAGAAGATCAGTTCGAGAAAGAAGGTAGCCAAAAAGTAGACTAGAGGATGGAAACTCTGGAAAGAGGCCATGGTTGATGAAATGGAATCTTTGCACAAAAATGAGGCATGGGATCTGGTGGAGTTTTTGGCTGGAAGGAAACCCATTGGCAACAAATGGGTGCTCAAGAAGAACACAAATGCAGAAGGAAAGGTGGAGAAATACAAAGCTCGGTTGGTAGAAAAAGGTTATTCCCACGTGTCAGGAATTGATTTTGGTCATATTTTTTCTCTTGTTGCAAAGGTAGCTTCTATTAGATTACTTTTATTAGTTGCTGCTGCTTATGATTTTGAGGTAGAACAGATGGATGTGTAGACAACATTTCTTTACGGGGCTATGGAAGAGGAAATCTAAATGAAGCAACCTGAAGGCTTTGCGGTGAAGGGTAAGAAAGAACTGGTATGCAAGTTAAATAAGTCTTTGTATGGGTTAAAACAATCACCAAGGATGTGGTATCAGAAATTTGATAAATTTTTATGGGGACTTGGCTTCACCAGAAGTAAAGAAGATCGTGCATTTTAAATTAATTTTTGACCGTGTTATTTATCTAGTCTTGTATGTGGATGATATGTTGTTGGTTGGAAATGACAAAGAAATTATCTAGGATTTGAAGACCCAATTGTCCTCCAAATTCGACATGAAATATCTTGGTGCTTCAAACTATATTTTGGACATGGAAATTAAAAAAGATTGGGAAAAGAGGAAGCTCTAGTTAAACCAGAGGAAGTATGTCAAGACAATATTGTAGAGGTTTAATATGTAGGATAGTAAACCAGTGAAGGTTCCTATTCTTGTAGGTGTAAAGTTATCTGCTAAACAGTGTCCCAAGACACAAGAAGAGGAAGAGGACATGTCCCGTGTTCCATACGCAAGTGCAGTCAATAGTCTGATGTATGCAATGGTCTGTACTAGACTAGACATTGCACATGTAGTGGGAATATTGATCAGGTTTATGTCAAAACTAGGGAAGGAGCACTGGACAATAGTGAAGCGGGTCTCATGTATTTTCGTGGCACTAGTGATTATGGTTTGTGCTATCAAGGAAGACTAGGATTAGACAAAGCATTGGATATTCGTGGCTTTGTTGATGGAGATTTGGATAAGAGAAGATCTACAAGTGGGCATGTGTTTAACCTATTTGGAGGTGTAGTTAATTGGATGAGTAAGAAACAATCTGCAGTGGCACTATCAACTATAGAGGCATAATACATGGGAGGCACTCATGCAAGTAAGGAAGCAGTTTGGTTGCAGAAATTGTGTTCAAGTATGAAGCTAGTATAGGGAGCTATAAGAATATACTATGACAACCAAAGTGCAATTTTCTTGGCAAAGAACCCTACTTACCATACAAATACAAAGCACATCGATGTTTAGTATCACTTTGTGAGGGATATGATAGAACACAAAAAGGTGTTGCTGGTAAAGGTTGAAGAATACTACAGATGCATTGACAAAATCTATGAGCTCTGATAAGTTCTCTTGGTGTAGAGAAACAATGGGCATTACAGGGCTAGACAAATGACTAGGCTCTCCTGTGGCCCCTTGTGGAAATAAAACTACAAGTGGGAGAATGTTGGGTTGTGTTATATTCTTTCCATGACTAGCCCACGTAGTAAACTGGGGGGTTAGAGGGGGCGTAGAGCGTCACCTTCGTTGCACTAATTTCATAGTGGGGGGGTCACAGGGGGGTTTGAGGGGGGCGGGTAGCCCCCTTCTACGGGGTTTGGGGCAACATCCGGGAATTTATTTTTTTGGACCCTATATTAGGTTGGGCAAACCTACCTATGGTTTTGTGCATGGTTTTCACACATGGTTTTTGGATGCGATGGCTTTTGGTCCATGGTTTTGGACGTGATGGTTTTTTATCCATGGTATTGGGTGCTTTGGCATGTATAAATATGTATTGTAACATTGAAAGGAATATAATGAAAAATAAAGCTGGTAGTCCCAGTTTTGGGATCCAAGGGAAAATCTCTATGTATATGTGTTATGCTCTTGAATTGTTTATTTTTTGTGTTATAGAATTCGTATGCAGGTAATTTCTATACAAGGTTAAAACCTACATTCTCAGAATTTGATCTGGGCCCAACTTGAAGATATTGCCTCCAATCCAAGTGAATGGGGCACTTTTCCTTATAATTATTCTCTTCTCCTTGGAGGAGAAATTTGGAGGGAAATGTGCAGCTTCTAAGTAGTTTGCTATGTTAACAAACCACAATAGAGAGAACTGAAATGGCAATAAATGCACATTTGGCAGCTGGTCATCAACCATTCCTTCCTCACCTAGAGGCAAATTAAATCTGGACAAAAAATATGCAACTACATTTTCTCTGCGAAGCTTATCAATAATAGTTAGATAGAATTGTTGTAACAAGAGTAACCATCTAATAGTTTGAGCATTCACATCAAGTTTTTTCATTAAATATTTAATGGAAGCATGGTTGGTATGTAAAAATGTTTGGTAATCAGTAATGTAATGTCTAAATTTATTCAATGAATGGACAATAGCTAGGAGCTCTTTTCCAATGACTGTGTAGTTTAACTAAGCTTTGGACATATTTTGTTGATGAAGTAAATGGCATAAGGTAGCTTGTCATCTATCTAGCCTAGAGCTGCTCCTATAGCTTTGTGAGAGGCATCAACATGTATATGAAAAGGAAGAGTCCAATTTGGGCCTTGAAGAATAGGTGCAGTAGTCAACTTGTCCTTTAGGGTTTCTAGGGCCTCTTGGTAGCTTTCTGATCATAAAAATTCAAAGTCCTTGGCCAATATACCAAACAAGGGTGAGGCTACCTTGCTAAAGTATTTTATGAATCTCCTATAGTATCTAGCTAGGCCTAAGAAACTTTTGACATCCTTCTGCTTCTGAGGATTAGGGACCCTCTTTATGATAGTTATCGTATTTGGGTCTACTTGTAGTCCTTCCTGGGATATTGAGTGACCTAGAACAGTCCTTGCAGTCATTAAGAATTCACACTTCTCAGGGCTAAGGGATAAGTTCATTTCAATGCATTTGTTTAACACCTTTCCTAGGTTAGAGAGAGCCTCCAGGAAATTGCACCCATAGGGGGTTAAATCATCCATATAAATTTCCACAGAATCATGGACTAGCTCTACAAAGATGCTTAGGACTTCTCTCTAGAAAGTAGTAGGGGCATTGCATAAACCAAAAGGAAGGACCCTATAAGCAAAGGTACCCGAGGGATAGGTGAAGGTGGTTTTACCCTGGTCCTCTGGGCTGATTTGGATTTGATTGTAACCACTAAATCCATCCAGGAAAGAGAATAACTTCTTTCCCACCAAACCATCTAGTACTTGGTCAATGAAAGGTAGAGGGAAATGGTCCTTTTTTTTGGTTTTGTTTAGCTCTCTGTAATCCACACATATCCTCCACTTTCCGTTTTTCTTTCGAACTAGAACTAGAGGAGACATCCACTCACTATCTAAGATGGGGTAAATGAACCCTACATCCAACAACTTCTACAGTTCTTCTTTGACGATATCCTTGAGGGTTGTGTTCATTCTCCTATGAGGTTGGGAGACTGGATTACAAACTTCCTTGATGTAAATGTGGTGAGTACACACCGAAGGGTGCAATCCCTTCATTTTCTTGTAACTCCAAGCAAAGGAATCCAAATGCTTACTTAGCATGTCACATAACTCCTCTTCTTGGTGTACAGAGAGAGGGGTTGATTTTCAATGCTCTTCCTAGGCCGAATTCCATTATCTTGGCATTTGTAGGGTTTGATTCAACTAAGCATAGATCAATTTGAGGGTCGTCTTTGGTTTCCTTTACTAACTCCTCAAGAGGCATGGTGTTGGGGGATTGATTTTGGAGGATGTGTTCAATCAGGTCATCTTCATCAGGTTGCCCCCTTCCTATAGTAGCATTTAGGGTATAGATTGGGGAAGAGTAGACTTTATCTTCTTCCCCCTCTTCTAAGAATAAAGGTAAGTCATGCACTAGAGATGGTTGAGCATGAAGCAGGAGGGTACAAGACCACTTGCTTGGACATATGCCCATTTTTAATAGTCATAGCCTTGCAACTTATGTAGGCATCGGTAGTGGCTAACCATGGCCTCCCAGGGATGAGAGGATAACCATTGAACTTGGTCTTAGGTTGGAGAAATAAGAATTCAGCAAGGTATTCACAGGATTCAATGGAGACCATCACATCCTCAACAATTCCCTCAGGATCTATTTTGGATCTGTGCGTAAGCTGCAAGACTGTTGTGGTCTTTCTTAATGATCCCCAGAGATTTTGTTTAAGAATAGTCTCCTTAGTCATCATATTGATGGTAGCCCCAAGGTCGATCAAGGGTTGGGTGACAATGGTGCCATAGATGTGTACATCTACTATAGAAATTCTAGGATCTAGATACTTTGGGAAAATCACCTACCCAACATTAAGTCGGACAGTTGTCCAATGACATTAATGGTAGGGGTGTCTTTCTTTTTCCTTCCCGAATGTTTGAAACACTTATCCTTGATTAATGTGTTATAGGTGGGGACATCTTTGATAGCTTGGAGAAGAGATATTTTGACACACAAATTTTTCAACTCACCTAGAATTTTAGTCTCTTCTGGGGTGTGCTAGAATGATGGATTAATCTCTTAGGAAAAGGAGGTGGATTTACTTAAGGGACACTTTCCTCTTTTTCCTCTTCACGCTCCTCAGGTGGAGATTGAGGTTGATTATCTGGAAGCACTCTTCTAGACCTGAGGTTAATCTCCTGAATTTCCATAGGGTATGGAGGGTAAGATGTTTCTCCACTGTAGACCTACTCTACCTGTCTATTGTTCAGGTTTGGATTTGGTTGGGCAGGCATCTGAGGTTGTTTAGGTGGAGAAGGGTGTAAGAGTTGTGGTTGAGATGGAGGTAGAGGGCATAGAGCTGGAGCTTGGTTGTATGGGGGCCTCCACCCTTGGGATAGTGCATTCCACTGAGGTTGTGGAGGAGCATATGGCTGAAATGGTTTGTCGCCAGGCTGGGAATGGTATTGAGGTGCAAAAGACCAGGGAGAAGGTGTGGACCATGAAGGGTGAGCAGGAGGGCACCAAGGGGGAATGGATGTATTTTGATTAGGGTTTTAATATGAATAGGATGCCCCTTACATGCCTTGCTGGTATGGTCGAGGTACTTGAGGCCTCCTTTGATTAATGTAGCTGAGTTGTTCAGTCACCCCTTGAGTTCCCTGATACACAAATTTTAATCCAAGCAAGGAAAGGCGCTTGTTTGTGGAGTGGTTTTCCTCACAGATCGAACATAATTCTATAAGATTCAATGTACATTCATTCCAGGATGCCTCCTAGTACATCTAGGGCAGAAGATAGCTAAGGCTCTCTCTGCTTCCTCCTACTTCCTCTTGATCTGCATGGTGTCCATTTGCAAAGAAAGGGTATGCAACCTTTCACTCTTAAAGTCGTCCACCATGTTACCAATTTCACTTTTTATGGATGTGTTGGAAGAGGATGAACTGGCCATAGCTTGACTAGCCCTACCTTTCCTTCTAGCTTCCCTAGAATGATTCTTAAAAACTATCCTGATATCATCATAGGGTAACTGGTAGATGTCCCCTCCTGACAGCAAGTTTAGGGTTTCTAGGAGATCTTCCCTGATCTCCTTAAGAAGGACTAACTTAAGTGATTCAGGATGAAGGGCGAACCTAGCCCTTTTGTAGTTGAGTTGGAATCTTTCCTCATAATCTTCTAAAGATTCATCATGTCCCAAGTTCATTCAAAAAATTTCCTCTTTGGTATCTTTGGACTTGAAATAGTCCCTATACTTATTGTTGAAGGCTTGTTGCATCTGAGCCCAAAAGATGATACTATCCCCAGGTAAACCCATGAACCAGCACAAGGCTACATATTTGAGAGTGGATGCGAATAATTTCAACTTATGATGATTAGAGGTGTAATCATAAGTTCTGCATATGATGGAAAACTCGAACAAAAAAAGTATCCGGGTCTTTTGAGGTAAGGCCATGGAAGTGAGGAAGAGCAGAGGGGCTTATTTTTTTCATCTTATCATCCCCATTAGTTTCTCTGATGGGAAAAGAACCCTAAACTCTATCTATGTCTCCCCTCTCATTTCTATTTTCAGCCATGGTGTAAGTTGGTGGAATGGTCTCTTCTTCTTCCTGGATAGGCTCTTCAAAAATATCTGGTTGTTCACCTAATGGGTCCTCTAATCACAGTCACCAAAGAAGAGGGAACATTGGTTGTTTGATGTGGTGGGGGTATTTGGAAAATAATTTCCTAAATCGTCTCTACTCCTACGAGGCATGAAAGGATTTTTTTTATTCTTCTTTTATCAAGTTTTTCTTTTGTTTTTGAACTTCTTGCAGAATGGAAATAAAACAAAAACAAATTGTAAATACTTGCTGAATGAAACTAATTGTAGAGTGGAAAGAAAGAAAGACCAAATCGTGACTACTTGCTGAATGGAACTATTTGTAGAATGAGAAAGAAATAAGGAAGTAAAGAAAGAAAGAAAAAATCACATCTACTCAAACACCTCCCTGTCAACGGCACCAAAAAGTGATGAGCACTAGTATTGCAGCAAGAATTCTACAACTCTAGGGGCTACCAGCTTTACTTCATCAACCTGGGGTTTGTACAAACTTGGAGGTGACAATGTTGTATACAAAAATAGATGTAATGGTCTACTCTTGTCACTATTCAACTAGGGAGATATACCATTAGGGTTTCTCAAACCAATCTTCTATTGACTAGAATAATTCTAACTACCAATTGGAGAAGGGAAAATGATCCTAAATGAAAGAAAAGAAATACTGCCTATTTTAAACAATGAAATATTGAATTGGAAGATGCTTGTAAAGTAACATGAAATCCTCTATCTACTCATTGACACATTTTTCTTGCAAAAGAAACCTAGTTTAACCCTATTTATCACATGTGATGATTTAAACTAACTAAGCATTGAATCTGATCTAGGGAGTATTAATTGCTGCATGCATGTGCTAATTAGGAAATAAAAAGAACTCTTTTATTTATATTTTCATTTTATGAATGCAAATGCTAATATTTCCTTGTTCTTTGGCAGGGGAGATAGGTATAAAGGAAAATGTTTATAATGGTATTGATGGCATGGAGGTCAAGTAGAGGCCTAATCCTAGCTTCAGTGATGGTTTTTCTCAATTCGGGCTCAAAACGGGCTGCTACAAGATTTCCCATAGGAAAACTACGTGATGTCCTAGTTCTCCTACAGGATCACCTGTTTTACTATAGGAACATGCCGAAATCTTAGGAAGTGGTTTAGAAGGTGGAATGAAGCTTGAGAAAGGTAGATAATGGGATAATAAGGCACGAGGGGGGTGAAAACTACCCAAAACTCAAGCAAGTATTTAAATATAGTTGGATTTGCCCAATGGAAATGGCAATTTTTGCTTATAAAACAAGAATTCAGATTAAGATTTTAGTGGATTTTGATGGCATGGGTGGATAATGTTTGCATTAGGTAAATTAGATGAGGTCTCCCTGAAATGTATAAGCTCCTACATAAACACACATTCTTGTCTGCATCTACACACAAATGCAACTATACATGGGAATGATTTATTAAATGGAAGAAAACAAAGCTATTACCATATAATTGCTAAGTGCATGAGTGGAAGTGCTTTGAAACAAATACATACTTAAGAGATTAAAAATTACAATTTAAAATCATCCTAAGAGACTTAAAGACAAAGGCCTACTCATTAAGAAATCCTAGTTTATGCAACAAGCAAGAACTTTGTTTTTGGACTATATGAAAGTGTCCCTCAAGTAATGATCCCAAAAGAGAGAGATGAGGTGAAAACCTATATCACCAGCTTTTCTGAAATGCCTTCTGTCACTATGATATAACTTCTCTAACTATCCACAAATGGAAGCAAACTAATTAATCATACCAATACTTGCAAACTAACAACACCAAAATCAGTTCAACAGCTAACTATGAATGTAATCTAAGCATACATCTACAAAAAGAGGAACCTCTGCTGCTAGGGTTGGGCCCTAACCCAATAGCTTCAGCCCTCTGAGTCAAGTCAGTGCTGGATCAAGGGAATTCTTCTCATTTCCATTAAAATATCAAAAATACACAAGAGTGATCAATCACATTGTTTCCAACTTGAAAATACTTCTTGGCTACAATGAAAAAATTTGAATCCTAATGAGGTTATAGGCCTTCTTATTTATACAATTGAAGTAACCAACAACTTCGTTAAATTTAAGGAGTCTCGGATGCTAATTATCTTAATGGTTTTATGGAGGAGCCTCGAGTGAGTGAGGTGTTAAGGAGGGAGATCCCATCTCCTAAAATCCCTCTTGCTTGTCTCCTTCGAGTTCCTACACTTTAATTAGTCAAAATTTGCTCCAAAACCTGCAACCAATGAACATTATACCACTAGACATGACATCTCATATTTACCCTTCCCCTTAAGAAAAATATAACAACACATGTAAAGAATTATGAGAAAAGTTGATTTTAGTAAGCTGGAGAGTTGTATTAAGGTCCATATAATTTACCCATTGATGAGCCTCATCACTATGCTCACTGGAATAAACTATAAAGACTTACTTAAAGTCTCCTTGTGCATATTTTTGGGGAACAGTGCAAGATGGCTATACGAATCCACCTATCATGATTATAGGAGGTGATAATCTCGAATTCACTTATAACGCTAAGGAAATGAATGCACTCTGTAATAGACTTCGTGAATGGGAATTTGTCAAGGTTACGGATTGCACCAGCGCTAAGGAAATATTGGACAAGATGAGTATTTGTTATGAAGAAAACAAAAAGGGGTTGGCACCACAATTATATAGCCAAGATCTAGGTATTGAAACTCCACCCTGAAAACCTATATAGATAGTAGGGCTCCTCTATTCCCCCACGTCCAAAAACCAAATAAATCCAAACACAACTTTCCTCCCTCTACCACTAATATTAAATAGACAGATGATTCTAGGTGGGGGGATAACTCAAATGGGAATTCATATAATCCAAAATAATGTATAACGACATAGGAAAAATTAGACACCAATCCTTCCAAATCTTCCAAAGACACCAAAAACGGAGCTTACAATAAGTCTTCATAGAGTATAACAAAATCATCGTCGAGGAACCAACCGACAAAACTAAATTCAAGCGAACAAGAAACAATTGATTAATGTAGGAATATGAGTAGAGATGACCTCATTATCTATAAATTGGCGTGGGTATTCCACTCGACATTTCATCACAATATATATGATAAAATTATATTCAAACTGTGAAATTCTACACTATTACAATTTTATTTCTTTCTAGATTCTAGATATGTAGATTATTGTTAATAGTGTATGTATGTGAACTAAAATTATGTGGAAAATAGAGAACAATAAAATAAATTCTCACACACACCTTAGACACAAGATATGACTTGGGAAACCCTTTCAGGAGGAAAACCTACTTGGGAGGTGAGGCTCCTCTCCTCTCTTTATCTGAATAGAAAATATCTGTGGGTACAAAGAAGTATGGTCTATGGCCCGTGGGCTACTACAGTGCACAAATCCTCTCTTTGTGCTCTATATCCTATCCCTCTTGGCTATTTTTTCTTAGATATGGAACAAATGCATTTGAATGAATGAAATTCCTTTTCCTCCTAGTGGCCCATTCATAACATAGCCTGATAACCTATTGATGGTAAAGTTTGACAGCCTCAACCCTTACCCAGTGTTACAATATACTCTTCTAGAATCTTCTTTAGCTTAATCATGTCTCTAGCCCCATTTCCATGAAATATAGGGGTTGACATGACATCCTCTCAAATTATTTTGGTGAAAATTGGAAGGTAAACTTCAGAGTGACATAACTTTCACACCCAAAATTCGATTGTCGAAATTCTTGCATTTTTGGAAAGGTCCCTATGTGTATAAGAGGAAAATAAGGCATGGAAATAAGGAAACAAGTTTTTGTTGCCAAAAAATGTCATTCGATGACTCAAAATGCTCCCAAAATTTTTTAAACTCAAATTTGTCAATTAGGTCCCAATGGTAAAAAGGGTCATATGAGTTGTTCCATCCACTGTTTTTCACTCTAAAAGCATCGAGATGGATGAAAAATAATATAATGATCCATTCTGGATCACAACTCCCCATTTTTGGAGTATTTTGGTCCCCAAAACATTCTACTTAAATACATGAGGAAAAGTTTCCTCCACCTTCTCTCAGGTGTACCATTTATCCTTTTCCAGGAAGTTGTCCTTTTAGCCCAATATTCTAAGGGTCATGCAAACCTTGTATTGTAGTTTTGGAAATCTTCTTCAAAAATATATCATCTGTCAACTCTTCCTGAGCATATGGTTCCAAATCCTCCACAAAAGGCCATACTTGTTCCTCTTCCTGGTCTAGCATGGAAAGCTCATAGAGTTTAAGATTCTCTTCCTTCGCAACTGAGTAAATGTGAATATATGTTGGTAAATTGATTTGATAGGCATTATCACCCACCTTTTCTAGTATCTTGAAGGGACCATACCATAAAGCCTTGATTTTCTTGTTAGCCCCCTATAACATCTCCTTATTGAACTGTAGCCATATTCTATCTCCCACCTTGAACAATTTCTTTTTCTATGTTGATCATTCCTAGTCCTATATTTCTCCTGTGACTTCTACAATTTCTCTTTCACCTATATATGGATTTTCCTGATCTTCTCTATAAGCAATTAGATCGATCTCGCGAACCTCTGCGCAAAACGATGGGGGCCTTGACAGTCGAGTGTGCTTTCCTTGATGCTTATTGGGTGCTGGGCATCGGAATGAAGTGAGTGACCCCTAAATAATATAGGGCCCTATATTTATTACTTAGGGGTCACTCGATTTTTCATCCCTCAAGGTGTCCCCTGTAATATCTTCCTTCACTCCTCCTTCCCACCCATATGCAATTTACAAAGGTGAAGGTGGAAAATATCCAAAACAAGTTTCAAATGGAGACTTTCTAATAGAAGTGTGGATTGATATGTTGTAAGAATGTTGTATATATACCATATTTTAATCATAGGTCTCTGGGTGCTTCTAGTTGTATCCCCATAAAATTTGCATCAAAGCCTTATTGACTACTTTTGTCTTCCCATCTATATGTGGATGGAATGTTGTATATCTCTTCAAATTTGTGTCCATATCATCCCACAATGTAGTCCAAAATGCATTGATAAATCTTATGTCCTTTTCTGGAATAATGTTCCTTGATAATCCAAATTGCACCCAAACTTATCCAAAGAATAATTTTGTTCCTTATTTCCCAATAATGGTCTTTTTACAGGGGATTAGAACACACATCTTGTTAATCCTATCAACTACCACTAATAAGTACTCATGTCCCTTCCTGGTTGTTGGTAAACCTTCCACAATTTAGATGGACAGGCTTTCCAAAGGATAAGTGGGTATGGATAAGGGATGATATAGACCCTATTTTCTATTCTAGGCCTATTGGTAAAATGAAAAATGCATCCTCCTATGAACCTAGATACATGATCTTGCATCTTGGGCCAACACACATACCTCTATAATTTGGCCACGATATTCCCTACACCAAATTTCCCCACAACCTTGGATGTGTGAGCCTAGCTAATTATCTGTGATCACATAACTTAGATTGTGCAACTGTTGAAACACCTCTTTGAAGTAGTCATCCTTTGAATATGCCTCTCTATATGCATCATGAGCAAATGGATCAATGTGCATTAGATTCCCCAAAGCTATGATCTTTGATGTGGGTGGCCTTGAAGGCATGTCGACCAACTTGTTTGTACTTCCCTTCTTGTACTTGATCACTATATGAAATTGTTGTAGAAACCCCATCCACTTGTAATGCTTGGTATGTTGTATCTTACTCTGGGCTTGCATGTACTATAGTGATTGGTGATTTGTCTGGATTATTGTTTCCATTCCCATTAGATAGTGCTTCAAATTCTTCACAACTTGCACCAGGGCATAAAGCTCCTTATCATAGTTAGAGAAGTTAACAAATATCCATAAAATACTTTAGAATGGTAGCACAAAGTTCTTAATCCTTTCATCAAGACCACTTCGATAGCATTCCCACTTGCATCTATCTCCACTTAAAAGGCTGCTAAAAGTTTGGTAATACCAGAAATAATGATTGAATGATGTTATTCTTTATCTCCTTGAAGGCCCTATGATAACATTTTCCCCCTAGAATCTCTTGCCACCTATTATTATGGTGTGTAGCGGTGTCACTACCTCTAAATGTGAGGCTATGAGTTTCCTCATGTATTGTTATTTCCCAAAAAAACTCCCAATATCATAAACATTAGTAGGCAATGGTCATGTCATGATGGATTCCATCTTGGCATATCTATCTTTGGCTCTCCTTCACTTATCACATACCCCAAATACACCAAAGAATGCTATGCAAACTCACACTTCTTGAGATTTCCTAGTAGTTGGTGTTTCTGTAATGTCTCCAACACTTGTGTCAAATGTGAAATATGCTCCCCCCAGGTAGAATTGTATGTCAGTGTACCATCCAAATAGATGATGAAAAATGAATTTATAAAAAGGTGCAATACATCAATCATTAATATCATAAACATAGCTCGTTCATTGTATAGGCCAAATGGTATGGCTAACCACTCATACAAAACTTTCCTAGTTTTGAAGGAAATATTCCAAGTATCTTCTTCTTTGAGTAAACTTTGGTGATATCTAGACATTAAGTCAATCTTGGTGAAGTATTTTTCTTGTTGTAACTGATCCAGTAGATCATCTATCGTAGGAAGGGGGTGCCTATTCTTGAGCATGATATTTTTTAATTCCTTGTAATCTATACACATTTGCCAAGTCCCATCCTTATTTAGCACAATGATGATGGGTGATCCACATGGTGATGTATTAATTCAAATGAAACCATATTCTAGTAGTTGTTACAAATCTTTCTTCACCACACCTACTTCTATAATACACTTCCTGTACAACCCAATGTTTGGCAATGCGGAGTCTGGCAATAGTTGGATCTCATGCTCCACTTCCCCCTTAGGTGGTAACCCATTATGCTCCTGGAACACATCCTTGTATGCCTATACCAAATATTCCATTTGGTGTTTATGTCTCTTAGTACACCCTTCCAAGGATTCCTTGCCTCCTACAGACTCTTTTACAAATTGTTTTTCTCATAAAAGAAATAAAACTTACTTCTTGCTAGAATTGATCAATTTCTTGGCTTGGTTGGCACTTACCAGGAAAATTTTAAACTTTCCTTTGTGTGCATCGATGGTGAATTATTTTCCATCCTTGACGACCCAATATTGGTTGTCTCCCCGCATGAATATTGCATCTCTAATATACGTGTATGGACTCTCAAACATGACTTCACATACATAAAGGGGAACAATATCGAGTTCTACTTCGTCAATAAAATTAGCATTGATTACAAATCTAATTTTGCACTATTTATTTTACCTTCAAATCGACATCCTTATTTACCCATCCTAATGGATATGGGATTAGATGATGAATATATTGACAAAAACAGAGAAAATAAATTTGTAGAAAAACATAGCATCAATCTTCTGAAGCTCTGATAACTCTTCTATAGACTGTTATTCTCTTGGTCATCTTGAGTCAAATAGAGCATAAAACTTGGTTTTCTTGATCTATATATTTATATGGAAGATTTTTGTCATTTCTTTCTCTTCCGGTTGCTGAAGGCTACTCAGATTCACCTTCTTCTACATTGATGTACACACAATATTCATATCCATGTCTGAATTGATTTTAATTTGGTTTCTTGAATCAATGGCCATCATATTCTTCTTCTTATTGTCTTTATTTTTTTTCTTCAGGTTAAGCTCTAGATGAAAATTCCAACATTTCGCCTCTATATGGTTGTCAGTGTTGTAGTGGTTTCTAGGATATTTTCACTAGTTTGTTTTTACATGTTCTCCCTTTTTTCTTCTTCTACCCCTCCTTAGAAGTGTTCTTTTTCTCCTTATACTTCGATTAACTTGATTTCCCTTTCTTCAAGCATATGTTTTCTAGGTATTGTTCTTGTACACAAGCCTCGTCCACCAGTCTAGGCTTGAACATCATCACTTCCTCTAGTAGATGGAGGTGTAGAACCCTCAAATATTTGAGGATTATATGTGGGTTATTTGGGGAGATACCCACCATTATGGCCATCCTTTTTAACTCTATGATGTACTCATACATGCTTTTCCCCTTCTTTTACTTGAAGTGGCATCATTGGATCCACTAGTCCTATTCCTACCAATAGGGTAAAACTGTGCCTTTATCAGGGTTTTGAAGTCCTCCCACTTGGTCATTGGAGACTCTCCCTCTAACCTCAAGCTCTATATGTGACTTTCTCACCAATTCAGGGAATGGCCCTTTGATTTTAGCCACACAAATGAAATTTTTTGTTCTTTTTCAATTTCATGGATACTGAAATACAATTCCAATTGATACAATAAATGATTTAGCTTCAGAGCATCAATATCACTATGGTTTGTCTTGAGATAGACCTTCACTTCTATTTTGAAAAAGTACTATGAATGATTCAAAACACTCAAACTGGGTTGATATGTTTTAGGTCCTTTATTTAGCTAGTTGTTTGTTTCTTCCTGATCTCCTGATCCCCTCTTTGATTTGTTCTCTTCATTAGAACCCCCATATTCTCCAAATATTCCAAGATTATTTCTTAGGGCTACCATAAGGAGATTTAAATTAATATTTATATCCGAGACTTTTTTTTACAACCAAAAAAACTTCTCCCATATAGGATCATAAGGGTTATTGACAAATTTGTTGGCCATGATTAGGGTTTTATGATTTTTGGCCCAGCTGATCTAGATCCCCTGCAAATCTCCAAAATATATCCAAAGAAACCTACTCTGATACCAATATTATTTGTAAACTATCATGTATAATCGACTCGACAATTTTTCAATTTTTTTTTGATAAAATTATATCAAAAATATGAAATTCTACACTATTACATTTTAGTTTATTTTAAGATTATGGATCTATAGATTATTGTTAACAGTGTATACCTGCGAATTAAAATTATGAAGAGAATAGAGAATAGTGAAATAAAATCTCACACACAAATTAGACACAAGATATGACCTAGGAAACACTTTCAGGAGAAAAGCTTAGTTGGAAGGTGAGGTCGTTGTACTCTTTTTCTTTGAATAGAAAATGTCTATGAGTACAAAGAAGTATGGCATATGGCCTTTGGGCTACTACAATGCATAAATCTTCTATGTGTGCTCTATCTCCTATCCCTCTTGGTTATTTTTTCTTAGTTATGGAACAAATTCACTCGAAGTAATGAAACTCATTTTCCTCCTAATGGCCAAGTTATAACACAACTTGATAGCCTACAAGTGGTTAGGTTTCACTACCTCAAATATTAAACATAGTTACAATATATATTCTTCTAGAGTATTCTTCATCATAATCACATGGATAGTCCCCTTTCCATGAATTATGGGGACTAACGTGGAATCCTCTCGAATCATGGTGGTGAAAACAAGAAGGTGAAATTCTAAGTGACATAAGTTCTGCATACAGACTCTAATTAACATTTTCCATGCACCATTGGAAAGGAATTTGTGCATAGAATGGGAAAAAATGGCGCAAAACTAACGTGACAAAGTTTTATCCCAAAAGGCATCGTTTGATGCCTCAAAATTCTCCTGGAAGGATTTAGACCCCAATTTTCTAAATTGTGTCTTGCCGGCAAAAAGGGCCCTATGAGTTGATTCTCTATTTTTTCCACTCTTAAAAGCATTGAGATGAATGAAAAGAAATATCACGATCTAGTTCAGATTAGCTTAAGGGTCTGAGACTACACCATCAAAACCCAAATGAGAAGCCAATATCCAAAACCTCCTCACACCTCAAAACGACAACAACACAACTCTCTTTCTTTGTGCGTTAGAACCAATAATAGACCTAGAACTAGGAATGTATAATATATCAAAACTAAAAACAAAAAATGAACAAATTTTACCCACAAGATGGAGTTTTTTGTTAATTTGGAAATTAGTGACAAATTCAAACTATGGGAAGAAATTCCTCTTTTTTGAGAGGACCAACTTTTACTATTGAAGCACTCAATTTGGACAAGGGAAAGTGTATTTTTGAATTGTAAGCGCATATGTACATATTTGATTAGTTCAGCCATATAAACAGAACAAACCTCAACCTTAATTGCATATTATCATGGAGCATTCTTCTATTTTTCTCTTTCATTTTTTTTGGCTTACAAAGGTTTGAGGTATGTCTACGGAGGAATAGCTTTGCACAAAGGTGAAATTATAGGGTATGAAGCTCAGATCTATGTTTTTATGGTTTTGCATCTTACTCGCAAAAATGTCATGGATAAATTTCGACTGTAGTCGCTAGTTTGTAGGCTTAAGATAACAACTGGAATGTCGCAAACACTAGCATACCTCATATCCCCTACAACTGGACCGTAAAGGTTGAATTTTTAGTTGACCAAAGTTTTCATCCATTGATCACAATGTTCCGTAGTTGATCGCAGATAGTAACAATTCATCATAGGCTTTTGAAAAAGAATTTTGAGATATGAATCAATGTACTCTCTTTTTCTTAATCATTCAATAAAAATCTATTAAGAAGAAGAATTTGAATTCTGTTTACCCATAGTGGGTTTTACCCTAGTCTCTGACCAATCCTCGTGTCACTATGTGTGAATGCTTTTCTTTTATTTTTCCTTTATGTTCCACTGCATTGATGATGATATTGTTCTTTATTCGTAGTTGCATATGTTGTTGAATAATGATGTAAATATGAATAATGATATGATTTTATGGGGTGAATTTAAATATGGAAATAATGAAATGCAATTATCAAAGCAAAGAACAATTTGTCCCAAAGAAAAATTAGCATGGTATCAAAGCTAGCCTAAAGAAAAGTCATTGAAAATCACCCCGATGAAGACACCTTTGATGGAATAGAAGATGATGGAGACCTAAAATAATCCTAAGGTTTGAAGGAAACCCTTGACAATTTGGTTACTAGGGTTTGATGGATATTATGAAGTTAGGGTTTAGTAGAAACCCTGGATTATGACAAATATTTGAGACATGCAATTTAGAAACCCTAGCATGATTCATGTGAATATGTTCTAACACTTGTGAAAAAATTGACGTAGCCCTAGATGGGATAGTCTCAATTAGGCTTGGTGGTTGATGAAGTTGGTTGAAAAATTGAAGGCGTTAATGTTATATGGTCAATGGACAATCATGACTCTTGAAGGTTGGTTCAAGAGGAAGAGCTCACCTTTGCGTAAGATAAGTACCTCTTAGATATATGTTACCTCTTTGTGATTATATTCCTGTTTAAGCTTATTGCTTTGATTATTACTTATACTTCCTGCATGTATATTTTAGTATTTGGATAGTTCTAACTCCTTGATGAAATCTCATAAGTGGATCCTTCTTGAGGATCATGGCAGTGCAAGAAGATAAGAGGTAGTGGTGGAAAAAGGAAAAGGGGCATGTGATGAAAAGTTGACAAAGTTCTCCCACTACCAATGTCAAACAAGAAGATACACATGTATCTAAATACTACAAGATATGTATGGTGTATCATTTCAATGTCATATTTAACTGCAAATATTGGATGGCAAGGTAATCCCTAAGGTATGATGAGAATATCGCCTTCAAAAATGGCTCACGCATATGAAATTTTGATTCATGCTACTTATGATGAGATGGTTCACTTAGTATTCTATTGTTAGGACAAGGTCCCTTGTGGTCAATTTTGGGGCAAAAGCCCAAGTTTTTGTTATGCAAAGTGTAAACTCTCCGCAAGTTGCGGTTGCGGAGCCCATAGATAGTTAATTGTCATAAAGGGTCTTACCCTTTAGTTATGTAATTTTTGTCACCTTGTATAAAACTACCCATGGTTAGTGGACCATGGGATTGTATAAAAAGGAGAGCCTTAAAGAGTCTAAGGGAGTTCATAGTTGAGGATAAATGTAATGGGTCATTAGAAGTGAAGAGTGAAGAGTCTTAGAGTAGAAGAGAAGCTTTGCAGCTATGTGTGTAGAGACCTAGAGTAGAGTCTATAGCTGAGTGCACTGACCCCTGCAGTTGAGTGCACAGGGTAGTCTTAAGTCTGTAAGCAAATATGAAGTATTAATAAAAAGACTATTCTTGAAATGCCTGTGTCTTGTCAATTTACTTCTATTATGAATGAATGAGTTTATGTTACGATTAATAATGGGTTTATGATTTAATACTGTATTGATGTGCGATCCTGCATAGTTTACATTGTTATAAGAATGTAAGTAATAAAATCTATTTATGCAAAAAATACCTTAATGCATGATAAAGTTATCCGACACTTATGTCGATATGCTTAAATACATAAGTAGGAGTAGGGAAAATTTTAAGGATGACATATTTTTGTTAAAGTTGAAAAGCTTTGGAGAATCTCACTAGACCCTAATATGCAAATTATAAAATATTTGTTGATATATTTTCAAAAACATTCAAATTTATAATGGTTTTATATTTAGTCTTTGTATAAATTTCGTGATTTTTAAGGTAAAATAATTTTATACTATAAAATTTGGGCAAATCATCTTTAGAAAAAATGGAAATTTACGAATCTCTTTTGGAAAAAGAATGAAAACTTAGCCCACTTTCAAATATTAGCCCCTAAAATTTTTCATGAGTAGGAGTGATTACATAGGCATGTAAGTGATTGATTCACCTGTTTAGGGTCCGCGAAAGACAATCATAGACCTTCATGAAGTTCTAGAGGATGATAAAAGGAAATTATATCGATAAGCCTTAAGGGCTTATCGGTCTATGTGAAGGAAGGTTTAGGGCACAAAACGACATCACAATCATCTCTGGATGCTTAAAGTTGGTTCCAGCATCCCCCCATATTACTTCAGGTGAGACTTTAGTTTGCATTCTATGGATTGATGCCGGAAGGGCCAGTAGTGTAGGGATTTGTTTGTAAAACTTAACTTTGAACCTGGGTCAGTACCCACTAAGCCAACAAATGGTTTTGTTGTCGGAATAGTGTCCCCTGTAGTTAATTTTGGGGAAAAATCCCAAGTTTTTGTTATGTAAAGTGTAAAGTCTCCACAAGTTGTGGTCGCAGAGTGCGTAGATAGTTAAGTTTCATAAGGGGTTTGACCCTTCTATTATGTAAGTTGTGTCGGCTTATATAAACCTACCCATGGTCCATGGACCATGGGATTGTATAAAAAGGAGAGTCTTAGAGTGTCTACGACAATTCATAGTCAAGGATAAATGTAATGGGTCATTAGAAGTGAAGAGAAAACAGTCTTAGAGTAGAAGAGAGGCTCTACAACTGTTGGCACATAGTCCTAGAGTAGAGTCCACAACTGAGTGCGTGGACCCCTGTAGCTGAGTGCGCAGGGTAGTCTTGAGTCTATAAGCAAATCTGAAGTACCAATAAAGAGAATATTCTCGAAATACATGTGTTTTGTCAATTTACTTTTGTATGAATGAATGCATTTATACTACGATGAATAATGTGTTTATGATTTAATACTGTATTGATGCGTGATCCTGAATAGTTTACATTGTTATAAGAACACAAGTAATAATATATATTTACGCAAAGAATATCTTAGTGCATTGTAAAGTTATCAGACACTTAAGCCGATTTGTGTAAATACAGAAGTATGAGTGATTACAGAGGCACGTAAGTGGTTGATTCACTTGTTTAGAGTTTGTGAAAGACAATCGCAGACCTTCACAAAGGCCTAGAGGATGGTAAAAGGACATTATATCGATAAGCCTTAAGGGCTTATCGATTTGTGCGAAGGCAAGTTTAGGGTACAAAATGATATCACAATCATCTTTGGGTGCAGAAACTTGGTTCCAACATCCCTCCATACTGCTTCACGTGAGACTTCAGTCCATGTTCCACTGATTGATGCCGGAAGGGCTAGTAGTGTAGGGATTTGTTTGGAAAACTTAACTCTGAACCTGGGTTAGGAACCACTAAGCCAACATGTACAAGTATATTCATACATTCTATTAAGTCATGATGAAGCTACTTAGTAGTATAGATTTTTGATAAATTGGTATACTTGATGTTTGGCTAACATCTATTTTTTGGATATCTTGATCGCATAAAGAAGGTTTTCACATTGATTATTATATATGGTAGCTTGATACTTGTGATAAGAATTATAACCATAATGATAGAAGTGTAACGATGAGATTGATATTCATGATCTTTTTGTTGAATGTGGTTAAGTTTCGATGAGATTAGTGATTATGACATGTGGTAAAATTGAATACCTTGACTTGATGGATTGAGTTATGTGATAAAGAAGTGATGATGTGATCATGATTCTTGAAGTATACTCCTATTAGCTATTTGGAACTAACCCTTGGTGAAAAATTGATGTCATGATGTAATGATGAAGTAACTAATGCTAACATTTTATGACCACGATGAATATATGTGTCTGAACATGATATAGTTTGACTTTATGATCTAACAATTATGTTGATGCACAAAAATATTATAAACAAGTTGATGAATTGAATAATAATGGCTAAAGGGGAAGCTCATTAAGAGGAAAAAACTTTTCATAAAATCCTACACCTATTATCATTTTCATTATATGTATAGAAGATTATTTATTATTGCAGTATGATTTATAAACATGAATAGACAAATATATCATATTGTTTGTCTGCAACAAGTATCTGAGAAGATAGATGTTTCCTTACTCTAAAGCCTCAATCACATGGAAGCAAGATTAAGGGCAGCCTCTCAACTGCACGTTGGGTGTGGTTATGCCTCTAGGTCACAAAACTAAAGCCTTATGCATAAAATCAGGAATGTACCAGGAGTATGATCGTCCTACACATATGGAGTAGAAAAGAGAAAGATCTATGAGAAAGGAAGTTTGAATGTTTGAATTTCTAGAGAAAATGTGAATGTATTGACTAAACTTGTGTTTGTAGGTGATAGGAATTTGCATATTAGTATGTTATTTCAATTTGATCATTGAAGCTAGTGTATGACAACATGTGATAAAAATTACATGGGTTTTAAAATATTTTACCTATTGACTTGACTTAGTGAGCATATTGGCTTGAATGATTGATGAAGCTTTAGAACTTTGACATGATGTTTGATGGTTCATAGATATGTTCTGGCTTCTGGATTATTTGAATTCACAGTGATGATAAGTTAGAGTTTTGATCTTATTTGGTACTTGATGACTAATGATTTCCCTTGATGATAGTGCTATGTGGGCAGAGTGACTTTCAAAGACATATTGGTGTTCAATAATGGTTTTGCATTGGCCACACTTTTCTTGGCACAATGGTTGAATTATAAACAGTTGTGAAGAAATCTCACAATAAATGGATGGAGCCTACCTGACTTATCATTAGCATATGCATTTGCGTCTAATGGCATAAATGATTTGTATGATGATCATGAGGATGAATTAATGAAGTTTGGTTTGATATTGCTTGGTAAATGACAATTTGTTGCCATGGCAATAGATGAAGTCATAAATTGATATTTGGATGTGATCTCTACATGTCACTTGGTCCAAAGAATTTATTACAATGATATTGATGATTTTGATATTAGTTTTGATCTCGCATCTAAACTTTGATAAGTTTACTTAGTTGATTTGATTGCCTAATATTGATTTATGTAAGGCTGAGCATATTGGTTTGGTAAAGTATTATGTTTGCAGAAAGCATTGTATGAAGCAAGCTTCCCAAAACTGTTATGTCTGCAATGAAAATCATCTGGTGAAGCCAGGAAGATTTTTCCATCCTAACCTCTACTTTAAAAGGGGTCCAATTTATGATATTTATTTTGGTTTTATATGATGATGGCCTACTCTTGATAGGTAATGAGTCTCCGGTGATTAAAGTAAGAGGGAGTTGTCTTCTAAAGCTTGAAATCACTTTAGAGACACCAATATTCATCATCATCATTAAAGTAAGAGGGAGTGTTACTTTGGTAGCTCAATGATAAATTCCAACTATGGGATGAGATTCCTCTTTTCGATAGGACCAATTTTGACTATTGAGGCACTCAATTTAGACAAGGGAAAGTGTATTTTGGAATTATAAGCCCGCATGAGCATATTTGATCAGGTCAACCCTAAAGCAAATTGGTCACTCTTGGAAGGCTATAAATACAAATGACCTCAATTTCATTTGGAGATCATCATGTAGCATTCTTCTATTTTTCTCTTTTCTTTTTTTTTTCTCACACAAGTCTAAGGAAGGTCTACGGAGGAATAACTTCTCATGAAGGTGAAATTACAGTGTCTGAAGCTCGCACCTTTGTTTTTAGGGTTTTGGGTCTCAGTTGCAGGCATGTAATGGAGAATTGTTTACTGTAGTCAGTAGATTTCAGGCTCAAGATAGCGAATGGAACATCTTAGTCACTCATATACCTCATCTTCCCTATAATTGAACCCTAAAAGTTGATTTTTTAGCTGAGCGAAGTTTTCACCCATTGACCACAATGTTTGGTAGTTGATCACAAATAGTAACAATCATTGTGAATCTAGATTTTGCTTATGAATTGTTGGGTTCATTTCATTGATGTTGTTTGGTTGATTTTGTTGGATAGTTGTATGGATGAAGATATGGATCATTGTAGTATCTTTTGCTTAATCATTCAATGGAAATATAATAAGAAGAAAAAATTGAAAAGGTTTTCCCCATAGTGGGCTTTTCCTTGGTTTCCGACCAATCGTGATGTCTCTATGTGTGAATGCTTTTCTTCTGTTGTTCCTTTATGTTCCACTGCATTGATGATGATATTTTTGTTTCTTCACAGTTGCACATGTTGCTGAATAATGATGTAAATTTGAATAATGATATGATTCTATGGGGTGAACTAAATATGGAAATAATGAAATGAAATTATCAAAGCAAAGAACGATCGAGCACAAAGAAAAATTAACACTTTTCGGTCTACTGAAAGGAAAAAACATCCTATTATATTGGAGAACCGATCGGACTTAGACCTCAGTCTTTACACATTTGGGTTGTGGACTAATGCAATTACATCACCACCAAAATAAAAATGCCCCACCTTTCACCTCCCCTACCCACAATAGACTTTACACTCAAGTAAGTGATAATCCACAAGAAAAGATGTTATGCATATAATATGCCATGAGGGATACCTTGTTAATGCCCTCCTCCATGAGTTGCAGACTCGAGAAACACGTGCAATGTCCACCACCTCAACTCTACAAAAATTTATTCATTTATTTGAGATCCCATTAAATGATATGGTCTTATAGACTCTTAGTTAGCATTAAAACTTCTTGGGGATGTCTTGCCATGCCCCTAGGTTGTTCTTCAACTAGGTGGGATGGCGACACAATGCCCCTTGCCACCCCACCATTTGTCTCGAGTCAACCAGTCTCGGGAAATCTAGATGCTTCATTTTTTATAAAGAGACATATTTTTTTGAAGAGAAAACTTTATCTAAATTTGTGAATAATAAAAACTTTAAATACTCTTTTAAATATTTTTAAAACATAAAAATGATTCATAACAAACATTATAAAAAAACCATCTTCGATCCATCAAATGTCAAGAGGAATCATATCTCCCAAGGTGCAAACCCATTTTTGGGTGCAAAAAAAATGATTCTTCTTGACATTTGATAGATCCAAAGTGAAGATAGATCTAGGCTAAGTTTGATTTCTATAAATGAAGAGTATTTCCCCCTTTAAATAGGCTATATTCCACATGAATACCATGGATTCTCATAATTTTAAAGTTTAAAAACCATCAATAACTTGACCAACACAAATTAATAATAATAATATAAAAATTTTAACTTTGTTTTTTGTGTAAGCTATGGTATTACCACTTCTATTTATATACATTCATAACAAAAACTGTACAAAACCTGTGACCTCAACCTGCCTCGAAGGGAAACCAGGTCTGGTTGTCACTCATAAAATCATAGTTTGGGAATGCTTTCTTGTCAGACTTAACACAACGTCCCAGGAACCAAAAACGAGCTCTATCTACGTACTGATTTTCTATATCTAGACTTCGTCCCATAATATAACTTCCTTACAGATTGATGTTCCAAAGTTTATCACAGTAATTCAAAAAAATAGCAGAGTAGACAGTCAATCTACCCAGATTTCTTGCTTGCCTTCTTCCTCACGATTCGCCATGGCCAAATCCTTCAGTAAGACGCAGACTTCCTCGATTTTGTTATCCTGGTTCCGCATCATAAGTTGCAGGTTATTCATTTCCTTTGTCATAGCCGACATTCCATGGGAAATATCTGCCATCTCAACAGTAACCTGCTCCATTGCTCTAGCTAGTAGGTGCTTCATTACCTAGTACATGTGAAGGACTCGTTTGTATAGGGTCAGGCGGCCGCGCGTATTCCCCGGGTCCAGAAGCAGAGTAATCCATTCCTCCATTTCAGGGTCTGATGGTTCCACTAGAACACTGAACTCCATTGCGTCGATCATCCTCCTAATATCGTTATCGGTCCCTTGAATGTACGCCCTCTCCATGTCCTTCGGTGCCTGGTCCATGGAGCGTCTTCCTTTCTTCTGTTGACTCCCGACCTGAGACTCCGGTTCAGATTGGGGTACCTGCTGCGGTCGACCTCGCCCTCTGCTTCTCCTCTGGTTCCCTCGCTTCGACGGTCTACCCCTGCTGCTCTGACCGACTTCAAATGTGTCTCTTTTCCGACCTTTCCCCTTCCCAATCTTTGGTTCTTCCTCTTTAGGACTGTCGTCTTCCACCTTAATTTGTTCCTGCTCTCCCCTGATGTTCCTCCTTCCTCCCTCCTGCTCATGCTTCTCCCTCCTTCCTCCTTCTGCCATGTTGATCGACTGACGATGAAAATTGGGTCTCCCACCTCTCTACCACCTTACTCTGCTCCTCGCCAGCTTCCCAGACTTCAAATTGTCTGTCGATCGCTCTGCTCTTGTCCTTAAATGAAGTTTGCCACCTAACCTTTGATGCAGCATATAATCGCTGCCAATTCCTTCTCCAGTATTCCTCATGATACCACTTTCCCCTTGCCTTGGATTGCGGTCTTCCCTGCTCGCCGTCGCATCCTTCCGCATGATGATCTCCCAGAGTAATGGCGCGTGTTGGTCCAAATAACCCTTCACCATCTTCTCCTGTCCATATGTCTCCACCTCGATCGAGGAGTGATTATTTTCTCTGTCATGGAAGTATTGCTTCATTATTATCCTGATTGGTTATTCTGTTTAAATTTTCCGATCTAGTTCTAGCCATCTGAGGTGTCCATATAGAATCTACCTTTCCTTCTGGTTCGTTACATCCCCAATTTTCCAGATAATCAGCAGGTTTATTGCCCTCTCTTCTTACATGA
Organism: Pinus taeda; assembly: GCA_000404065.3. Taxonomy (NCBI): domain Eukaryota; kingdom Viridiplantae; phylum Streptophyta; class Pinopsida; order Pinales; family Pinaceae; genus Pinus; species Pinus taeda. The sequence continues at coordinate 173,350 of APFE030272927.1, read as the reverse complement.
TGGATGACCTTGTACTCTATGCGCTTCATGGCTTCTTCGAGGTCCTGGATAAGACCTATTGTCCTCCAGCTTTTGGCCACCTGTTCCCATGACTTTCCCTGATTTAATTTCCTGATTGTCTCTATCACCAGATTTGAATCCCCTTTTATTTCTAATTTCATGTAACCATTCCTAATAGCAATCCTAATCCCTTGATACACTGCCATGAATTCGGCTTCGTTGTTACTCATTATACCTCCTCTGTCTGCATAGATCCACCTGATCTGTCCTTGGCTATCTTTGAAGATCCCACCATATCCCGCCGGACCTGGGTTTCCCTTTGACACTCCGTCAAAGTTAAGTTTAATGAAACCTTCCTGAGGGCGTATGAAAACAACCAGGCTTTGGATTTTTATACCCTGAGTTTTTTTATTGTTAGGGAAAACCATCTCGGGTTGCAGATTTAACTTTCTTAGAATGTAATTCTCTTCCTTCGAAGTTTTCCAATCTTCCTGTTCCCATGTTTCCGAAAAGATTGTTTCTCTTATTTGATTCTGAGTTCTTTTCCATAAGTCCTTTGGTTTGGATCTCTTACCTTGAAAAATCCTACAATTCCTCTCTTTCCATAGGTTCCATATGTTGAAGCCCATTACCAGGTTCCAAGCTCTCCTGATTACCGAGCAATGAAATTGTACTTTCCCCCATTGGAAGAGAGTTTGGATTATGTCCATGGGGTTGTGGTTTATCTTTCCAAAGAGACATCTGGTTTCTTCCCATTGAGACTGAGCTACCGGGCAACCATTTAAGATGTGTTCCTGGTATTCTTCATTTTGGTCACATAAGCTACATCTTGGTGGTCCCTGAAAACCTCTTTTCTGAATTTGGTCCCATGTAAGTATGCGTTTTCTACCAGCTAGCCATGCAAACAGGGTAACCTTTGGCCACCACCTATTCTTCCATAATTGTTGCCAGTCATGAGTCTGGACTTCATGTGCTTGCTTTGTTTTTATGGCATAGGCTTCCTTAATTGAGAAATTACCTTTTGTATTTCTGCCCCATCTGAGGATATTTGGTCCTTCTCTGTTTTTAATCCTCCTTGAGTTCATTTCCTTTATTATTATGGCTTTCAGCTCCTCCTCAATGTTATTGCCCCATTCTTCAGGTCCTTTCCATTCTCTCCATATTTCGTTTTCTCCCCCTTCCTTCCAGTAGTCTTTGACTAGGATTAAGCCTTTAGCCTCGGCTTCCCTGTAGATATTCTGCATCTCTTGAACTTCCATCAATATCTCCCGCTATTGCCAGGCCTCTTCCCAAAATTTTGTTGTACTTCCATTTCTTATTTCCCAAAAAGCATGTCTATTTATGATGTCTCTATTTTGACATGCTAGCTCCCATATCCCAGAACCTCTTGGCATTTCTTCCTTTCTCATGATTTCTTCAGCTGCTGTGGGCATGCTATATTTCAAATTCCATATTTCCTTCCATATATCCTTACCTCCTTTCAGCCATCTCCACTAGAGTTTCGTTGCTAGGACTTGATTTAAATTAGCTGGGTCCCTTATCCCTAATCCACCCTCCTCTTTTGATTTTGTTAGTCTGTTCCATGAGCAGAGGGCCCATTTCTTCTGTTGCTTTGGTCCTCCCCATAGGAATTTCCTGTATATTTCATTCATTTTAGTACAGACTCCTTTCGGAATAGCCATCACCGATAGGGGATAGATAGGGATTGATTGTAACATGGATTTGAGAAGCACCGGCCTAGCAGCAATATTCAAATATCGAAAGGTCCAATTCTCTAATCTGGACTTCAATTTTTCTATAATGGGTTGCCAATTGGGTATCCTGGGCGAACTTATAT
>APFE030272927.1:131640-169798 GCA_000404065.3 Pinus taeda | reverse complement strand
AGTAAACTTCTAAAGTGATCTACAAGATCCTACTCCATTTCCTCATGTTGAATTATGCACTGCCCTTCCTTGTTTTTAATTGAGAAGATCCTGTTTCTCTATCTATGCTGGATCATAGCTTTGTGGAAGAATTTTGTGTTTCTCTCACCTTCTCTAAGCCACTGTACTCTTGACTTTTGTTTCCATAAGAGTTCCTCTTGTTTCCTTCGCTCTTCTAGTTGGCTTATAATCAGACCTTCTTCTCTGTTTCTATCCCCGTTCCTTCCCTCCTGTATATCCTTCTACTGCAGTTCCTCCATTTTTTGTTTTAGGTGTTGCTGCTCTTTGAAGATGTCCCCAAACTCCTCTTTATTCCATTTTTTAATTCTTCCTTTAAGCTCTTTCAATTTAAGTTGAAAGGTGTGCATCTTATTTCGCCCCCTTTGATTGCTTTTTGTCCACCATTCTTATAATTTTGGAACAAATCCTTGGTCTCTCAGCCAGAAGGCCTCAAACCTGAATGGTCCTCTTTTGGGACTCTGTTTGAGATCTATTTCTAATTTTAATGGCCAGTGGTTTGATCCTCCTATAGGTAGGATCACAACTTCTATGAATACATCTTTCATCATGATTTGTTTAGAGATAAGAAAGCTATCCAGTGTTGAAGTTATTTGATTTACCCCTCCTCTGCGATTATTCCAGGTATGAATGCCATTTATTGTCTGGATATCCACTAACCTTTGTTCTGATATCAAATCTCTGAATGCTTTCATATCTGAATCTAACCTTCTCATCCCACCCCTCTTTTCTTCTAAGGTCTTTATCATGTTAAAATCGCCCCCTATAATCCATGGCATCTCTGGAATAAGTTTCCTCATTACATTTAGGTTTTGGAGGAATCCTTTTCTGTCTACTGGTATATGTGGACCATACACACGTGTTAATACCGCGCATTCCGCTGATCCTATTATCTTGAAAGTTCCTGAGAGGATTCACAGAAGGCTTATCCAATATTCAAATTGAATTTCCTCCGGAATCCATAAGATTGCCAACCCTCCTGCGCTGCCAGATGCATCCTGTCCCATTATATCATACCTCATGTTGCCCTTGCTCACTATTTCTTTCAATCTTTCCGTACTAATTTTTGTTTCTTAGATTATCATTATACTTGGTTTGTCCCTTTTTAATCTATCCTTCAAATATCTTTGTTTACCTCTACTGTTGAGGCCTCTGATGTTCCAACTTGTAATGATCATTTTAACAATCTTGGAGATGTTTGGAATACCTATGATAGAGGTACGACCCTTCTCGAGTTCACCAACATCTCTCCCAGCTCTTGAATTGTTTCACTCATTGATCTCCTGCCCCTCTTTCTTCCGCCTTTGCCAGAGCTTCTCATTCCCACAATCTGTTTGCCTTGTACATCTATCGGTTCCAGTTTGTTTGCTGTTGTTACCCCTACTTTTTTTTTTGTATTTTTGAAAGGTTTCTTTATACAATTGCTTCTACTCCTCCGGGATAAATCTTTCATCGAGCATCCTCCACTCCTGCAACAGGTTTCTCATTATGCGTTCCTCTTCTCCTCTCTATCTTTTTGAGGGTTTATCTCCGTTTGTGTTTGGTCATTTGGTTGATCTTCTTTTTCCTCTGCCTCCCTCTGTTCTATACTCTTTTGTTTTGATATTTGTTTTCCTGCTTCTTCTTTTGAGCTTTCCAATGTCTCTCCCTCGCTCTCTACATTTTTCCCCATCCCAATCTCTTCATCCTGGAGGGTTTTGAATTTGTTTTGCGACTCCAGGTTAATGATTTCTTTCGGCATTTGTCTCTGTGGCTTGTTGGGCCCTTGTTTCTTTTTCCGCTGAACTTCTTTAAAGCCTTCTTCCCCCTGTTCGAGGTTCCCTGTTGTTTGTTCTTATTCTCTCTAGTCCCTTACATCCTCTGTTTTACTTAATGGACATTGTTTGAAGAGATGCCCATATTCATGACACCTTTTGCAACGGAAAGGCATATGCTCGTAATCCACTGGTTGTTGCCAGATCTCTTCATGGTATTCTAGCTCAATGAAGTCTAGGAGAGGTTTAGTAATATTCATATATGCGCATATTCTGGCATATGATGTATATCTTCATCTTTTTGTGGATTCTTCTACCTTCACAAAAGACCCTATTGTATTTCCTATACCTTCTAGAATTTTTGGGTCCCAAAACTCTATTGGAAGCGCAAAAAGTCTTATCCAAACAGGGGCTGCGAGCATTTTCTCCTTGTCTAGATTGTAGCAATCTACCCAATGCCTCATAAAAAGACTTGCATTGTTCATGAAATAAGGTCCTCCCTCGAAGATCCTTTCCTTGTCTTCTCTATTAGAGAAAATCACAGTAAAAAAACCCTTCGCTCCTAGTTTTAGTTCCACATGCCTCTTAGGTTTCCATCTCTGTTGAATCCATTTCGATAGGTCTTTCTCTATCGGCCAGAACCCTACAAATTTACAAATTAATACGTAGTCCTTCATGTAACTCCTATACTCTTCAAGTTTATTGCTTGTTATGGCGAACCTGGGTTTCTTCGATGCCCTTGGGAGACATTTACCTCATAGGCCCGATTGCCAGTTAGCTCCGCTTGTTGAGTTTCCTTCATTATTCATCATTATTCCATTCCGCATACGCTACTTGCTTGCCTCCCCTGTTGCCATGCTCTTGTAGGAGGGGATCTCTCCCCTCCCCCCATTTGTTTCCATCGAACCCTCATCGCCTGCTCTTCCTTTCGTTTCTTCTTACAATGGTCTGGTGAACCCTGATTTATCCCTTCCTGATCTGCCCCCCTGCTCGCCGTCTGTGCTTCAAGGATGCAGGCGGAACTTACTGATCAGCACAGATCCGCCACTGGAAGCCACATCCGCCTAAACCCTAGAATTTCCAACCAATAAAATTATTAATCCAATCAAGTAAGTGAATTGAATGTAAAATTTTTAACTTTGTTATTTTAATTTGAAATTTTATTTTTTTATAATTTTTCTTAAATTAATTTTTACTTTAGTTAACGTTACATTACATTACAACATTTTCAAATCTAAATTGATACCATAGCCATGAGGTACCAAACTACTAAAACCTCACCGTGTTTGTTCGACCAACGGTCATCCGACAATTAGAAGGTGCCCATTTGACATTGTCGACATTATCTTGAAATTAACTATTGAAAATGCACCATGCAGGATTAGACTCTCGATTTCTTGAGCGATATTACTTTATTCGTTTTTCACATCTTTCTATAAAAAGCGCGGCGCTTTGTGCTTCACAGAAAACGTGAAGAGGAGTTCATAGGCTCCCCTTTACATACTGCCTTGTTCTTGCTAACCAGACTGCCCAAATAAGAAATGAGTGTCGTGCCTTCCCAATCCCGACTTCTCAATTAAAAAAGTGGTTGTAAAATACTGTGACACCAACTGATGGATGTTGGTATTCTAGTACTGTGACACCAAATGACTTCCGTGTGGTTCTTCTTCATCATGCTGTTTCTGCTGTGAATTTCGACGACCAACATCCATCATTCCATGTAACATGCCACCCACAATAAAGTCAATTGCCATCAAAACACGGTTTGATTACTATCTGACAAAGTCAGAACTTTCCGTACCATCTTGGCAGTAGCCCTGGGCATCATATCGAACATATTTACATGCGAAGATTAAGCAATTTTACAACTGGAAAGCGATTACCACCTTCTCCACAGTGAATTTTCGCAATCTTTGTCAGATTTATTTTCATGATACTGTTTACTCTAGCTGATATTTGAACAATTCGAAGGATTCCGATTGACTTCTTAATCAATTCTATAACGAGTACACTATTGTAGGGTATTGGGTACTCAGTATTGATTGTTGGCGAAGAGGTTTGTCTTTACATCAAAATTAGCAACTAGTCGGTGAGAGTAAACTTTCCAAAACAGTAATTAAAATCCTATAGTAATAATTATAGATTCCATCTATGGAATGATCTCTTCGCACTGTTGGACATTACATAGCTCTGTGGCTATTGCTTGTTCGACCCCTTTAGTTGCCTTGGGTTCGCGAAGCTGTGACATTACGAATTGCAGATGATCATCGCAGTATCAGGAGGTCTGCAAGGAGGAAAGAGTTGTGTGTCACAGAAGCCAGAAGGAGCTTATCAAGGCCGTCATAGGGGCCTTGAGTGAAGGGAGAAAGATAAAAGTTATGGGCGTAGGCGCACACACTTGCAACCTGTTCTCCTGTCCGGGCGGCAATGCCAAAGTTTTGATGAGTACTCAGGAATACAATTCGAGAATCAAAGTGAACATGGGCTTCATGACCGTTACCATCGATGATGGCATTCAGTTGAAAGCCCTGATTAAACGTTCAGTCAACGAAGGGTTCACCATGCCGCATTCTACCTAGTGGGATGCCGTTTACATTGCTGGCGTCGTCAGCTGAAAAACTCACGGGTTCGAGCTGTGGGGAAAGGGTAGTAACGTCTTTGAATAAGTCATGGCATTGAGCTTGGTAGTTGCCGCGCCTCGGTATGAGGGATGCACGAAGCTCGTGGGACCGTGGCAGAAGGAGAAGGATCTACCGGAGTTGAGAGAGGATTTACATCTGGAGGTGCGATCGTGACCATCCCTCCGGGGCACGAGTTTGCAGACATAAGGTCCAGGATAGACAACCAAGTGGTCCAGCGAGAGGCAAGAAACCTACAGATTCTCTTCCACCATGGACCGTGCAGGATTATCATCCCAAGTCCGAAGAATATGTAATATGATTTTATTTTATTTATTTTTTCTCCCAAGAAAGGTATCTTTATTATAAAATAGTATGTGTATTTTTGTTTTTACTGAATCAAAATATATAAACATTCTTAGTTTTTAGGTACATCTTTGTTATAAAAAAAATGAAAAGATACTATTTTTAGCTTTCAAAAAATAGTAGAAGGCACACGAGAGTTTTTAATTTTAAATAAGTATAGATATATTTTAGGTTAGAGAATCTAATTTTAATTTTAATTATTTGTGAGGTGATAAATTTATCTTTCTAAGTGGCTTAGTTTAGTTAGTCATTTATTACCGAGTTTCCAATGTAATCTTATTTAAGTGATTTATAGTCCTTTGTTATTAATGTTTCCAATATAATCTTATTTAACTCATTAATACTGAGAAAAGCAAGTTCACCAAGTTTTGTTCTCTTCAATTTTTGTCATAGTATCAAATGTTAGATTGAGTAAGACTTTTTGACAAAGTAGCAGAGATCATACCATTTTGAATAAAATTCCCTGAGAGCGTCAACGTATTTTTGTCATAGTATCAAAAGTTAGATTGAGTAAGACTCTTGGACAAAGTAGCAGAGATCATAGCATTTTGAATGAAATTCCTTGAGAGCACCAACCTGAGTGAAGAGAGGGAAACATAGAAAATAGGCAAACCAACATAAAAGTCTTTGACAAAGCGGGTAAATAAAAAAAAAAGTTCAACCCAAAGTCAATTTTTCTCTCTTTTTTGTGAAAGAGCAAGTGTATTAACCCACCCTACACCATTGAAAGGAGCCTTTTAACGCCCATACAAAGTTCAGAAAAAGCGTTAGTGTTACTTATGCGGCCAGAAAGCATTAAGAAAATAGCAAAGAACTGAATCCAATTCAAAGCACGCGTCTCTAAAACAAACTCATTCCAAGCAGGCATGAAAGGACAAAGGTCAAGGCACGAGCTAGAATCCTGCAGATATGTTAACAAAAGTTGTAACCAGGGAGAAACTGATAATATGCTTAGTTTCAATTGGTCTTAAAGGATGACAATGAACATGAGAAACAACCAGGTCCAAAGAGGAGTCATTGTCCAAAAAATGAAGCAACGGTGGAGTTGCTACAATCATTCTCCAAGTGGGAGATTGTTGGCTATGGAGCATGATTATAATCCTAATTTAGAGGTTTTTGTTTCAGTCGGATGTATAACCAAGGAATATTGTACACCCCTCCGTGTGGGGCGGGGGTGTGAGGGGGACGTAACAACGCCCCTGAAGCTAAAAACGAATGTAAAATTCCCTTGTAAAAGTATAGTAATTTCTAGTCAATCTGGGTTGTTCATTAGAAGAGTGATCTGACAGTAGAATTTATGTTTAGTTTAGGGTTTTTGCCCTAGAAGGCAACCCCTCTCTTTGTATGAGGGATTGTATTGAGGTTGTGGAATATGTGTGTATTCTAAAAGCGAGAAACAGATAGGTGAGACTGTGAGAGAAAATAGAGGATATTACAGCAGATCTGTTGTAGGTTGTGTCTCTTCATTTTGCCAGATAATAGAAAGAAAGTACTGGCTATTCGGGTTGGACGTAGCCCAAACTGGGTGAACCACGTATATCTGTGTCTCTCTGGTTTTATGTGTTTGTGTTTTTCCGCATATTATATGTCTTGCATTTCTCTATCATACATAATATTTTTCTAACAAGTCAATGAGGAGAATATAGTTAGTTCATTACACACATGGCAATAGTCAAATTAGGAGAAAGAAGAGATGAGGTCGAAAGTGGTTAAGTCATGGATGCCCAAAGTGGGAGTTGATTATGAGGTAAGGAGAATGATGATATGGTAGTGGGACCAATGGTCCAAAAATTGGAACTCGTACCTTGATTGCTAGCACACCATCCCACTCAAAGCACCAATATGAGAAAATAAAACACTAATTCCCATGCATAGGAGGCATTCATAATCTCGACACTACATTGATGAAGTCTTGCTCTTGGCCCATGAAGTAGTCTACAGGAAAGACAGTGAGAAGTTTTTTTCAGCACCGAAGCACCTACAGGATCCTATAGGAAAAACCTACAAGATCCTACAAGAGATCCTACAGGATACAATACAGTCATCTACAAGAATGGCAGAGAGCATTTTAGAAGGGAAAAACCAAAGGTTCGCTTCTTCATGTAGTGATAAGGAGGTAGGAACTATACCTTCCCACATTTTCCAAGTAAAAAAAAATATAAAAAAGCCTTCTATTTTGTTAAAGAGATTGCAGTCTAGGGGCATTGTACACATATTTTTCCTTTAAAATCTCTCACCCATTCACCTTTGGAGTTATACCTATACAACCCTCCACATCCATTAGAGAAAAATGATAGGGGGATTTAACAAGAGGGAACCCACCAACACAGTGATAAATTCATCAGCACTCTCCTATAGTAGAGATATTCACAAGGCATAATTGGATGGGTTTCTTTGAAAAAATGAGGGGATATGATGATGAATTGGCCAAAGACTTTTCTCTCTCCCTCATACCACTAACTAGGACCCATGCCACTACTGTGGTGAAAGGTCTCTCTATACAACTCACCCCTGAAGTCATAGGAAGAATCACCACACTTCCTTTAGGGTTGCCTTGGAGAAAGGAAGATAAGGGTAACAACCAAATTGCAAAGAAGAAATTCTTTTTGGAGGGAGAGGAGGTAATGGAAGACAAAAATAGGGTCAGAAGAGCAAGCCTGCCATATCCTTGGAATGAAATTAGCTACCACCTCATTAAGTATATATCATGTGAAGGTAGGTACAGTGTGGTATCTAGGTACAATTTCAGGCTTCTCCAAGAGCTAAGGTTTGGAGTAGACACTCCTCCTAAAAACAGACTAAGCATATCCTAACTTCTTCTTCAATCAGTGATATATATGAGCATTAAGGTGTAAGGAGAGAACCATCAACAACTAGCCCATCATGGGTTAATTAAACTTATCCTAGAAGATTCCCTACAAAACCTAAGACTCCCTATTACATGGACAACGTTCAGAGACATGTAGACAGAGGAAGACATAAAATCTCTTAAATATGACAAAATTCCCATTGTTAGTGAAAGGGATGAAGAAGAAATAGAGAGGGATGAAGAATAAAGAGAGAGGGGTGAAGAGGAAACAAAGGAGGAAGAAGAGGAAGAAGAGGAAGAAGAGGAGAAGGAAAGTGATGAAGAGATATAAGAAGATGCAAAGGCATAAACTGATGAACATAGTGACAAGCTAGAGGGAGAAAAAGAAGAGAAAGACAAGGATGAGAACGAAAATGGAAAAGAGAAAACAAAATACAAGGAATAAAAGAGATCTGCAATGCAGGGCAAAGAGGAGGAGGAATTACCAAGGGTATCTCCAAGACCCACTAAAAAAGAGGCAACACCTGCCCTCACTTTCATATGTACCCCTATTAAGAAAAAAGGGAAGAGACAGAGATAAACCCCATTGTACTTTATGACAAGAAAAAGTACAAGGATAAGGCAAGGATAACCTCAAACACCCACCAAAGTTCCTATTGTCATTGAAGACTCCCCAAAGTAGCAAGAAAAGGTAGTTGCTCTTGTGAAAAATCAAGGAGGAGAATCATCAGGGCAAGCCTCTCCCCAATCTCCCATCACTTGTGTTAGGAGGTCTATCACTAGGTCTGCCTCATTCAAAGGAAATGGTCTCCTATAGGAGACACAAAAGGACCTACATGAAGTAGAATCCATCCTATGAGAAACTTTGTTACACATACAGGAACTCAGAAAATGGACCAAGAAGGGATCATGAAGCAAGAAACAAAGAAGGAGGATCCAAAACTGAGGGAACCTATTCCTCAACCCAAACTTGACTCTTACTATAGGTTCATTGAAGGGGGTATGGTCATTCCACATAAATTTGCCATCCACTTATTCTTTGAGCTATATTAAGAAAGGGCAAGAACACATAGGTGGATGCAAATTGCCAAATCTGAAGGAGTGGATAATATAGGCCAAATGGAGGAGAAAGTAAAAGAGATGGGTAGAAAACTGAGTAGCCTGAGGGACATAGAGACGATGATGAAAGCTTAATTGGAAGTAGATAATGCATGGCTAAGGGGATAGTTACGAGAAAGAGAAAGTCATTTGGCATCCATGGCCATTCTATCCTTAGAGGCAATCCAGTGCAAGATGCTAGAAAAGACCTATGCATTGTATCTTAAGGAATAGTGGCTATAGTTCCAAATCAAGACTTTAGCACAAAGAGGCACTATGCCCTTCCAAGACTACATACAATTCATTTATCTCTGTGATCAAAGCACCTTGAAGGATAGAGCTAAAATGTTTGAGTTTTACCTACATAACTTGGCCTTGACAGACCTGAATGTCTGGGACCCTAATTCAAAACTAGGGTTCTTGTAATTGATGGCTATGGCATCATGGATGAATCATGAGGATGCAAGAGCTGTAGAAATGAAGAAAGTAATGTAAAGAGAAGAGACATAACCCCTCATGATAAGATTTGAGAAATCAAATCCAATGGCTTTCATCAGCACCCACAATCTGATTGCAAATGAGCCTAAACTTGCACCTAGGTACCTTGCTTCCCAAGAGCAAGCAATCACGCACTTTGAGGACATGTTCAAGTTGTTAGGGCATGACAACATGCATGATTTCCAAAGGAGATGGAACACTTTTCCCTATAGTTTGAAAATCAAAGAGTACTATTCTCCTCGGAGAATGAGAGAAGCACTAAACAGAACACCCATGTAAAAGCAAGCTCTTCAAGGACTCAAAGTCAATTGGATTGGCTTGAGACTTAGTCCATCACTACTCTTAGGAATGTTGGAAGGAAGGAAGGAAGAGGAAGAAAGAAAGAAGTGGGAGGAGATAGAGAGGAACACAGGATTTTATGCATAGGAAGAGGAAACTACAACAAAAGCATGGGATGTCAGGGAAGCCACTAGAGCAATGAAAGATATGGATACAGATTGAGTTGCTCAGAGCACGAGCAACACTTTCAATAGGGCGGTGATGGTGAGCCTCATCATTGGGTAACTATATGGACCTTGATACACCTCCTAGCTTATTGAAATAAACTCTTCTCATAATTTCTTACATACTTTGATTACATTCTGTTTAATGGGATGAGTAAAAGTGAGATATTATGCTTGGTGGACTAATTTGCATTGATTGCAGGTTTTTGAGAGAAAATCATGGAAATTTTGGCTAATTAAGGGCATAAACTTGGATGAGACAAGGAGGAGAGATTGTAGGAGTTAGATCCTCCTCATTTACTACTCACTCATTTGAATATTCCTCCATCAAATAACGCTAGCTCGGAGTTACAAGCAGCCAAGTCATGAAGATCAAAAGGCAGTCGAGCTAGTGACAATTAAAGAGCTAGTTCTTTTTGAGTTTGGGAGTTGAGCCTCCTTAGTTTTAAGGAAGTCGTTGGAGACTTCATTTCTATAAATAAGGAGGCCTAGAGAAAGCACTAAGAATTTTTCGAGTTCAAGACTTGTGGAAGACAATGTTATGTAATTTTCTGATTTGATAATGAGAATGACCATTTCCTTGATCCAGCACTGAGTTGGCTCAGAAGGCTGAAGCTCTTGGGTTAGGGCCCAACCCTAGCAGCAAAGGCTCCTCTTGTATTTGTATGCTTAGTTGATTTCATAGATTAATAATTGAATTGTCTTTAGCATTATTTCATTGCAAGTAGTTGTGGATTTGATTAGTTTGCTTCCACTTGGGCATTGTTGTAGCAGTAGCTTAGGAAGGTAAAGGAATATCCAAAAGTTGTTAGTAGGTGGATCTGGCCTCAGTCCTCCCTTCAAGGACCATGGTTTGAGGAAAGAACTCCTATGTAGCCCCAAAATGACAGAATTCTGATTTCTCATGAAATTTAGGGTTTTTTGTTACTTAGGCCAAGATTTTACTAGTTTTCAAGAATAGGATTTAATTTCCATTTCTGATGTCTTCAGCCTTGCATTATATCTCATAAAGGTTTCACATTATTCTGCATTTTTTCCCATTTATAGGACACTAGATAATAAAATTATGTTTTTTTCCTTAGTTAATTGAAAAGCATTCTTGTTTAACACGATTCATGGATAAAATGTCAGTGATTGATGAAATGCAAGAGTTTCAACAATGCAGAGAGATTTCATGACCAAAAAATGCATCCTAACCTCATCCATCCATGGTTATCACTTTCTTTCATTAAATCCCTCACCAAATTCATCATTCCATAAGAATACTTCTTCAAGCTTGTCGAACAAATCCAACCATCTCACAATTCTGATTTTGAGCTCTGAAGGAGTCCTAGGCACTCCCTTGCTTCATTTAACTGACCATTCAACTTCCCTAATCCTTACATCACCTTCCAAATCCCTCCTCTTGTTCTCAATTGGATCCTATAGGAATACAGGGGATCCCATAGGAGAATTATTACATCCTGTAGGACGCATTAGGACATCCTGTAGGTTGACCTGTAGTGGCCTGTTTTGAGGTTGAATTGTGGAAAAAGCCCCTAGGAAGATAGGAGAAGAATCCTACTTTCCTTCCAAGCCATCTGACCATTCACCATCATCCCTAATCCACCTACCACACCACTAAGAGAAGTTAGCATTCCTATTTTCACACAAAAAAAGACAAAAGGGAAAAAAAAGGTTATTTTTTTCGTTTACATGCATGGCAGTAGAATGTTTGGATGTTTCAAATTGCATGCCTAGGACAGTAGGATTTCACATATGTTAACTTAGCATTTTTTTGAAGAAAATCCTCTTAGAAATTAGTTAGTTGAATGGTGTGATTAGCATTTGATTTCAGTTTTTTCCTTACTACAGTAGACAAGATTTCCTTTAGTGGAAATTTCCCTTTTTTTCTCATTGATATTAAGCTTCTTCTAAATCAAAAGAATTATAGCTTGAAAAACCATAAGTGGTATATCACCAGCTTAGCAGTGACAAAGATCGGACCCATCACATTTACTTGTGTATACAACACTATCACCTCCAAGTTTGTATGAACCCCGAGCTGATAAAGTGAAGTTTGTAGCCCCAGGAGTTGCAACATTCTTGCTGCAATGTTGGTTCTCATCACAATCCTAGCTTCGAGTATGATCTGGATCTTTTGGGGAGGCCCCCAAGATCTAAAATATTGCAATTGATTTTGGGGGAGAAGCCCCTCAAGATCCGAAAAATTGAAATGGCAGAAGAAAAAGAGGAGATTGCGCAATAAACAAAACCACAAAGAAATTTTTTTTTAAACAAATAATAATTATAAAGACTACATTATGGTGTACAATCTGTCCTTTTACAAAATGTGACTTGTTACTTATAGTATTTTTCAGTTACAATACTACGCTCAATTCCATGGGTGAATGAATACTGTGGGTGGATGCCAATAACACAGGTCAATTCCATGGTCGAATGAATACCATGGGTGGATGTCATAATACTGGTGAGCTCCAGTATTGTAGCAATGATGCTACAACTCCTACAACTCCCTACTTTACTTTTATCAACCTGGTAGTTCGTAACAAACTTGGAAGCGATAGTGTTGTATGCACAAATACTAGCTCTTACTGCAGGCTGTCACTTGATCAGCTGGCACAAGTTCACTAGGAGCTTAAGCCAACTTCTATGAGTTCTCAGAAGAAGCTTTTCACTGTGATGGAAGAAATCTAACTCAAAGGAGGCTATTCTACTTGCAGAAAGAAGATGAAAACTGAAAGGAAATTCAAACCCTAGCAAACCCTAGTTTTACCCACTAACCCTACTTTTGCAAGAAAAATAAAGGAAACTACTGAAATGGATGCCATTGACTAATGAAAATGAAAAATTCATGTATTCAAGCTACTTCTGAAGGAAAATATAGAAAAATCATCTTTTTGTACTTTTGAGCAATTTTATGCAGAATTGTTATGCTTGTGTTTTAACGATTTGTGATTGTGCAGAGGTTTGGCGGCAAAGGGAGATTGAGTTGGCTTTTGTAGGAGGTTGGGAAGGTGTGGAGAGGACCTAAGGATTCCCTAGTACCCTTCTGGATATTTCCATTGCAATTAGACTTCGAAAAATCGCTTGCATGAACCTCTACAGGAGGCTGCAGGGGATCTACAGGAAGTTCTACAGGAGGTTTTACAAGAGGAGGCCGAAAGTGGTTTTTGGAGGTTTGAAGGAGGAAAAACGATGGGAAAAGGGAAATAAAAACTGGATGGAGGTGTCAAAGGGTCTAGGACTCTGTCAATGAAGTTCAAACATGAAAGAGATGGTTGGATTTATTCAAAGGTCAAGGAAGCAATTCTGCACAAGAACATAGAAATCAGGGTAGTTTGGGAAAGTATGGGGAATGAGTGGAGGAAATATTGAGAGATGGACTAGAGTAGATTGGGTGATGGAAGAATGAAAAGCTGGAGGGGTCTACAAGTGAGCTGCACACTTACTTTTTAAAACTGTCCCAAGCAATAACTAAAAAAACAGAGTTTTACCTATTTTAACCTAATTCTGACCTAAAAACTAGAAAAGTGTTGAAAAAAATTTTATGGATAGGAAATTATACAAGAAGGCCATGGAAATTGAACAAGAACAGATCTAAGCATGTAAATATAACTGATATTAACTTCTCCAATTCGAAATCTCTCACTAGCAATTGCATTGAAAAGCAAAAACAGTGCCTTGGTGGCAGCAAGAGTCCCTTGGTCTCAATTCATGGTCCCACAGGGGTGAGAAAGGAGATCAAGGCCTGCTTGGAAGCCTTTTTGTGGATCTTCTTCTATTATTGTAGCAAACTATCTAATCAACCTAAAACTAGGACATCTATCCTAATCATCAAAAACAACCTAAGTAGCAAAGCAAGATTTAATCTAAACAACATAAATTATTTCATGAATGCAAGAAAAAAACATATAAATACAAAAAGGAGGTGTTGGGCACTTGGGTTGGGCCCAAAACCAAGAGCTACAACCCCCTTAGAAAGATCAGTGCTAGTTCAAGGCTCGATTCATCTTCATTGATCAAAAAATAATAGTTACATCACAAAATTGTCTACAGAAAGAGCTGGAAAAGGAGCTGAATACAGGGCTGCACTAAATTGCAAAAATAGACTATCAAATTGCTAACCTATTGAGGCTTGAAGCCTTCTTATTTATACAAGTGAGGACTCCCAACAATCCTCCTAAATTTTAGGAACTCGGCTGCCTAAAACTGCACATAACAGCAACTTCACTAGACCTGCTCGACTGCCCCTCGTAATCATCGATGTGGTGGCCTTTGAACTCTGAGCTGCTGGTGGAGAACTCGAGAAAGGGGTCATCAATGCAGGAGACACCCCTCCTATAATTCCTCAGCCCTGTTTCTTCGAGTTTGGATGTCAATATGCTCATAAATGCCTGGTCTTGGTCCAAAAATGTCCAAAAATCTGCAATAAACACTCATTAGACTTTGTGGTAAAGTGACTATCCCCATTCACTCAATTAACATAAATATATTCAAAAACAAGCACACAAATATGGAGAATGGTGGATTAAATGGAAACAATAGGCAAAATGATCCCATATAGTTACCCATTTCTGGGGCTTATCATCACCCCCAGCTGAATGGGTTGCTCATCCTCTAAGCAACTAATCCAGTTCTCCATCCTTGATAGATTTAACAGCTTCCCTGACATCCCAAGCTTATGAGGTGATGTCATCTTCCCTGTCATGAAAACTTGCATTTATACCCACTTCTTTCCATTGCTTGTGTTCTTCTTCTTCTTTAACCCATTCCAATAATCCTAAGAGTAGTGGAGGACTAAACTTAAGGCCAATCCAGTTGGCTTTCAAGTTTTGCATTGATTATTTGTACAAGGGCACTCTCACCAAAGCCTCCCTCGTTCTGGTTGGGGAGTGATACTCGTTGATCTTTAAGCTATATGATAATGTATTCCATCTCCTCATGCAAGCATGAAGGCAATCATCACCAAATAATCTATCCATATCTTCAAAATAGGTGATAGCTTGTGCTTTCCTTTCGACATAATCAACGAGAACTTGAGGGTTGCTTGCAAGGTGTTGATGAGCATATATGAGAGCTAAGGGGTCTTCGGTTCTACCCTTATTAACAGGGGCTTATTTAGTTATTTTTCGATGATCTGTTGAACTTCCACTGCACTTTTTTCCTCATGGCTCATCTAAGAAGACATAGCCATGAGCTGTAGGTCTCCCAATGCATCATTCAGATCCCAAAAGTTCATATCAGGGAGTGCCATATTGTGTAAGTAAAACTCTGCTAATTTGTCCTTATCCTCAACTGAACTAGTAGCACACAGATGCATAAACTGACCATAATTTTGGAAAGGGATTGTGCCCCTTTGGGCCAATGTTTTGATTTGAAATTAGAGCCATTGGTCTTTAAGATACAATGCATAAGATCTAGCTCATTGTCTACATTGGAAGGCTTCCATTGCCCAACTATCCATGCAGGCCATCTGGGCTTCTCTTTCCTGCAACTGTTGTTTCAGCATCAGTTGCTGCCTGAGACTCCCTTTCTTGATGTTGCTTTATCATCATTTCAACATCAGGTTGTGGCTCTCCCTCTTATTGCTGTTTTTTTGCTACTTCTTTATCTACTAGGGGACCTTCCTGTCGTTCGTGTTCTTCAAAAAATTGTAATATATCTACCCTTTGAGTTTCCTGTTGCTGTAACTAATTTTTTAGCAATGCATTTTCTTCCTATATCTGGGCTCTTTTAATGCTCTTGGTGTGTCTCAGCATTGCGAAATCCCTTCTTAATTCTTTCAACTGTTCTTCCATGTGTCCTATATCTGCAACTCCCTTGGATTTAACAATTTTCATCTAGGTGTGGGTTCTAGCCCTTTCTTGTTCTAATTCAAAGAAAAAGGGTACAACAAATTTCTGTGGGATGATCTTCCCACCTTCTAGCAAGTTGTAATATGAGCCTAAATTAGGCTGAGGGCTTGGTTCAGGTATCTCTTTGGCCATGCCTTCCTCTTGTCATTGTTCTGCTGCCTCCTCTTCTAATTTTTCAGTCTCTTTTAGCTTGGACAATGTTTCTTGTAGAGAGGTTTTAGCTTCCTGTAGAACTGTTTTGGAGTCCATTAGTCTGATTCTTTCCTTCTAGTGGAAGTTTTGGGACTCCCTCTCTCATAGGTAATAAAGATTTTGGAGGGGGATTACTCCTTTCTCTCAGTAGGTGCATCCTCAATTACTATAGGTTCTTTTGGTGGTGGTTGGGGCTTGCCCATCTTTACCTTGGTGCTCCTTCTGGCTTTGAAATACATGGAAGTTTCTCTTTTTCTTTTTCCTTTTTGTTTTTGCGGAGTACTTAATGCAGCCAGCATAGCTGCTGCTTCTTTTGCCAATGTTTCAGGGGATTCTTCTTTCTGTTGTTCTTCCCATTCATCTTCTACAGTCTTTTCCGTGTCTGTTGTATCTGCTTGTGTTACTACTATTTTTGGTAATGTCTTCTCTTTTCCTTGCTGGGTCCCTACCTCTCCTGTGGTAGTCTCTTTCTGGGCTTTCTTGGTCTTTTTTTCTCAATTTCTGTTCTTCTCCTCTTCTCTGTCTTTGAGGCTGTTTTCTTTTCTGCTTTAGGTATTGCAGTGGGTATTTCAAGTTTCTCCTCTTCTTTCTATTCCTCCTCTGTTTCCTGCTCTTCCTCTATTTGAATATTTTATGTCTCCTCATGCATTTCTTCCTTAATTTCCTCTTTCTCTCCCTCCTCCTCACTGCCAGATGGGCTGATATCCCCAGTCAAAGTTTTGATGTCATCGTCTCTAGACATATTCCTGAAAATTTCCCAAGCTATGGGAATGGTATATGTGTGTAAGGCATCTTCTACCAACAGTTTGATGAGCCCATGGTGGGCCAGCTAGCCTGGGACCCCTACATTTAGCTTGGTGCCACATTCTATTAAGGACTGGAGGAGGAAATATGGGAGACTGAGTTTCCTGACTGGAGGTAGGTCCATCCCATTCCTCAATTCATGCAATAGCCTGAAGTGATAACCACAAATTATGCTGAACCTTCCTTCACAAGTGATGTATTTCATTATTTGGTAGCTGACTTCACTCCATGGAGGAGGTAAGCTTGTCCTTCTCACCCCATTTTTATCCTCTACAGGATGTTCCTCAAGTTGAAAAAATGTTTTCTTAGAAACCTGTCCCAATGCTTTTTCCTCCTTGCTCCAAGGGAGCCCAAGTGGAAGACCTATGATTTGACTAATAAAATCAGGTGTGAGCTCTAGAGTGAGACCCCTAAAATTGGTTGTAGCATGTGTTTTCGAGTGGGGTCTTAAAGACATCAAAAATTCTTCAACTACCTCATCATCATATCCATGTATTCTTTCAAAGAAAATCATCCAATTTTCCCTGGTGAAGAGGGCCACCACCTCAGGGTATTCATGCAATTGGTTGGAGTTCAAAGGCTCCTTCCTCATAAAACCTCTTGGCATGGTGTTTAGTGCTTTTTTTTTTTAAATGCTCAAGTGAGAAAGCGGGAAAAAGTAAAAATAGAGGGATAGTTGAATTTGTCTTTTTCTGAAACCAGATAAAGAATTTCCCATGTGCTTTCTCCTTACAACATCAAATTGCAATATTCCCTTGTTTCAAACAGCTCTTATCCTGAATTTGATTTTCTGCTTTTGAAAAGATTTTTTTTTTGACAAAACAGAGGATAAATAACACAGGGTTTTTTTAGAGGGTAGACAGATATGCAAATTCAGTTTGTTTTCACACAGGCTGGTTTCTATGGTTGCATGCGCTTTCTTTATAGTAGAATGTGAGAAAGAAGAAGAAAGACTTCAAATGCAGAGAAGAAAACAGAGAACTGTGTAGAACTCAGGGAACATATGTAGGTAGACTTTTAAGCTTCAATCTCCTTTCTTTCAATCCAATGTTGTGTTTTTAATCCACCACCTTATACAAATAAGTCATATGCAGAGAGGTTTCTCGAGCCTACCTCATTTCAAGCTTGAATTTTGACAAAAATCGTGGGTTTTCCTTCTGCAGGGTTGTGCTCTGTCCTTCCTGTAGAAATCTTATTGTATGAATCTTTCGGCTCCTGTCGAATGCAGCAGTGCTCCTGTAGAGCCCGATAGGTGGGAGGATTTTGAAAAACTGGCAGAAAACTGGTAGAGGAAAACTGGTTTGCTACTCTAGAAGTGGTAGGCAAGTACTGCAGTCGAGAACATCGTGAATGAAGAATGAAACAAAGGGTGGCCGAGGCTTCGACCGCACTGTCTTTTAACTGTTGGTGTAATCCATGGTGAAGTGGTGAAGTGGCTGGATGGGTATGTCAACTCCATCTAGACCGTTGGTCCTACGTCATGGTCATAATGGTTATGCATGCCGCCTAACCACCATCACCTCCCTTACTCCCATTATACACCGCCACCACTACCAGTCCCGAATGTTTTTTCTCGGATTGACATACCACACGTGTTGGCTGCGTATCTGATCGACAATTTGAATTTGAGGACGCTCATTTGAATTCCACGAGGGTGTGTAACTGAACGAGGGTGGCCAGTTAGCTAGCCACCGATTCCATTTGATTGATCATTCCCACAGTTCATGCAGTTTTGAAATATTATTCATGCAATCGAGGAATAGGTTTAGGCACTTACCTGTTCATTCGCTGTTGTGTTATTCATATTTTAGACTTTGGCACTTCATTTCCTCGTTGCTATTGCTACTTGTGCTCTGCATGCTCAGCCTTGGGCTCTTGCTGATGATCTCCCATTCAAACATTGCTCCTTACATGTTTCATATGTCCTGCTACGCTGACCCTGTCTCTAGAGTATGTTTTTCAAAGGGATCAACTGCTACAGGAATCCTGTAGGATTTCCTGTAGCTGCTTCTCCTTTTGAAATTCAAGCTAATATTTGAGTAGGGCTAAAACTGTTGAAAAAGGTCTTGAATGAAAAGAAATCACAACTGGAGGGTATCAGGTAGGAATGAGTAAAAATGGTGCTACCTTTATTTCATCATCATCAGATTAATATTATATATATATTATATGTATCTATCTATCTATCTATCTTCTATTTATATATATATATATATATAATATATATATTGTTTTCAGAATGAAAGAAACAAAAATTTTGTATGTGGCTGTGCAAGGACACAAAAACGAGTAGAAATGCAGGTGGACAGGGATGGAATGGTGAAATAGGAATATGGATGGTGGCAGGGAAGTTCACGGACCTCATAGACAACTTTCCAACCCTTGGGTCCTTCTCTGAGATTGATTTTGGCCTTTCTGTAGTTTCTACATGATCCTCCTATAGAATACATAGAGTTTCCTATAGGATGCGAAATTTCAAAACAAATGAGACCAAAACTTGGGAAAGGATAATGGTGATGGGGTGATGGACTATGAAGGGTGCATGCAGCCTGGCCATGTCTTTTTCCTCTTATGCGGCCCTCTTGCAACCTGCAATGACCTTCCTGCAACCTGCAATTTATTCAAAAGAAGTTGGGTTTTTCTTTTTTTTTTTTCTCTTTTTTTTTTGAGACAGCTGGGGCACCTCCAAGAGGTTTTCACCCTCACTACCTACCCTGGGTACCTCCAAGAGGTTTTCACCCAGGGATCTTTTATTCCATTTTCTTTTTTCTCTGTTTTTTCTATTTTTTCGTTTTTTCTTGTTTTTTTTTCTTTTTTTGCTCAAGGTGTGGGTGGAGTGGAGACATGGACCTACTCCACTACCAACACTGATTTACCTAGAGTCTCAATGAACTCATGCTTGGGAAGGGGCTTCCTTTAGATCTTCAATCGATGCCCATTGACGAGCATGGGGATGGCTTCTTCATCAATGGTCTAGAGAAGGACTGAACCATTGTCATTGCATTTTTCTATTGTATATGGTCCCAACCATCTTGTCCTCAGCATGCCCTTGAAATCTTTGTATCTCGAATCATACAACAACACCCAATCTCCCGGTTGAAATTTTTTCTCTTTGAGATGTTGGTCATGCCATATTTTTCTTTGAAGCTGGACTACCTCTGAGTGGAGAAGGGCCTGCATTATCTATTCATCTAATCCATTTAGCTGAAGCAATCTTTCCTTTTGTGCATGGCTGAGATCTAGGTCTAGCTGAGCTGCCATCCTTAATGTGTTATATTCAAATTCTATGGACAGCAAAACCTTCTTCCCATAGACCAACTCATAGGGTGTGAAACCTGTGGTGGTTTCCCAAGTAGTGTTATAGGCCTAGGTGGCCTCAATCAATCAGTCTGCCCAATCTTTTCTACTGCTACTCACTACCTTAGTTAAAATCCCTTCCAAAGCTCTGTTAGTGACTTCCACCTATCCATTTGCTTGTGGATGATAAGGGGTAGAAGTTCTGTGCTTAATCTTGTGATGTGTGAGCAAGTATTCAATCAGATTAGAGGTAATCTGACTTCCTTGATGTGTGACTAGTTCTCTTGGATAGCCAAACTTGTAGAAGATATTTTCCCTAAAAAATTCAGCTAATTTTTCTTCTGTTACTGCTTTGATTGCCTTTGTTTCTACCCATTTTGTTAGGTAATCTGTGCGCACAATGATGTAAGACTTCTGTTTTGAAGGAGGGTTGATTGAACCCAGAAAGTCCATGCCCCACTCCTCAAATGGCTCGAAAGTCACTTGGGGCTGCAGGGGAATCTCATCCTTTGGAGTAGGTTCCCCATCCTTTGACATCGGTCACATTGGCTGATGTATCTCCTGACACCTTGATGAAGAGTGGGCCAATAGTAACATGCCTGCAAAATTCTGAAGACAGTTATCTTTGCTGTAAAGTGGCCCCCATAGGGCCCATCATGACAGGTTAGGAGGATGTCGAAAAATTCCTCCTCCCTGACACATCGCCTCAAAATCTAATCTAGGCCAAGATTAAAAAGATTTCCCTCAATCCAAGTGAATGGGGCACTTTTCCTCATGATCTTTCTCTCCTCTTTTGAGGACAGGTGTGGCAGAAACTATGCTAAAACCAAATAATTTTCTATATCAGCAAACCATGGAGAGAGTACTGAAATAGAAAATAGGTGTTCATCAAGCATTTGATCATCCACCATCACTTCTTCACCTGCAGGTAGATCTAGTCTAGACAGAAAATCAACAACAACATTTTCCTTACCTGGCTTATCAACAATGATCAAATCAAATTGCTACAATAAAAGTAACCATCTAATGATACGAGCATTTACATTAGGTTTATTAATCAAATACCTAATTACAGCATGATCAATATGTACGAATGTTTGATAGGCAGTGATGTAGTGTCTGAACTTTTTTAGGGAATGGACTACAACCAGGAGCTCTTTTTCGGTTACAGTGTAGTTTTATTCTGCCTTAGAGAGGTTTTTACTGACAAAATATATGGCATACGATAGATTCTCTTCAACTTATCCTAAGGCTACTCCTATAGCTTTGTTCGAGGCATCTGTGTGAATGTGGAAAGGTAGGGCCCAATTTGGACCTCTCAAGATTGGAGCAGTTATCAACTTACCTTACAAGGCATCCAGAGCCTCTTGACAGTTGTCAGTCCATATGAACTCAACATCTTTTCCCAAAAGACTAAACAATGGAGAGGCTAGCTTGCTAAAATCCTTAATGAATCTTCTATAATACCCTGCTAAGCCTAGAAATCTCCTAACATCTCTTACCTTTTGAGGAGGCGGGACCCTTTGGATGATAGTAATCTTGTTGGGATCCACCTCCAATCCTTGCTGAGAAATTGTATGACCTAGCACAATCCCTTCAGTCATTAGGAATTCACATTTATCAAGACTGAGAGACAGGTTCATTTCAATACACTTGGCTAAAACTTTCCTCAGGTTAGTCAAGGCTTCTTGGAAGTTAGAACCATAAGGGGTAAAGTCATCCATATAGATTTCCACTGAATCATGAACCAACTTAGCAAATATGCTCAGTACTACTCTTTGGAAAGTGGCAGGAGCATTGCACAACCCAAAGGAAGGACCCGGTAGGAAAAGGTACCCCAAAGTGAAGGTGGTTTTATCTTGGTCTTCTGGGCTGATTTGGATCTAGTTGTACCCGCTACCCGTCTAGGAAGGAAAAAAAGCTTCTTTCCTACCAGGCCATCTAACACTTGATCTATGAAAGGCAAATGGAAATGGTCCTTCTTGGTGGCCTTGTTAAGTTCTCTATAATCTACATAGATTCTCCACTTCCCATTTTTCTTTGGCACTAGCACCAAAGGAGAAACCCATTCGCTGTTAGAGATGGGGTAGATGAATCCTGCATCCAACAACTTTTGTAGTTTTTCTTTGACAATGTCCTTAAGGGATGGATTCATCCTCCTTTGAGGTTGCCTGGCTAGGTTACAATACTCTTTAATGTAAATGTGGTGAGTACAGACGAAAGGGTGGACTCTCTTCATCTCCTTATAGCTCCAAGCAAAATCATCCAAATGGCTACTCAATTAGCTACACAGCTCTTTCTCCTGAGAGGTGGATAGGGCTGAGTTAATCCTCAAGGTTCTTTCTGAGCCAAATTCCACATTCGTAACTCAGAGAGAGGTCAGATCACCCACACAAAGATCAACTAAAGCACTGGCTTGGGTTTCTTCCACTAACTCTTTTAATGGCAACACACTGGGGGGTGGATTTTGAATCAAATTCTCAATAAGGTCATCCTTGGTTTGAGGACCCCCCTTGGTAGCTTCCACTATGCACAATGGTGCAGAGTAGACTTCATCCTCATCTTCCTCCTCCAAGCAGAGAGGTAAGTCATGTTCCAGCAGAGGTTGGGCAAGAGGATATAGGACTAGTTGTTTGGACATCTGCCCATTCTTGATGGTCATGCTCCCAGCTCGACAACTGATGTAAGCATCTGCAGTGGCTAACCTAGGCCTTCCTAGGATGAGAGGATACCCAGTGATCTTTGCCTTTGGCTGAAGAACCAAGAAGTCAGCAAGGTACTCCCGGGAATCAATGTAGACCATGACATCTTCCACAATCCCCTCAAGAGTCACAGTGGAGTGATCTTCCAATTGCAGTACTGTTGAGGTCTTTCTTAGGGAACCCTGAAGGTTGATTTTGAGCATAGTGTCCTTGGTCATTACGTTAATGGCAGCCCCTAGATCAATCAAGGTGTGGGGGATTATGGTGCCATTGATGTGGACATCAAATACATGACTCCCAGGGTCCAGATATTTTGGACATATTAGCTATCCCAATGTCAGGTCGGATAGTTTCCCTATGAAATTGATAGTTGGGGCATCTCTCTTGTGCCTTCTTGGGTGCCTAAAACACTTCCCTTTGATCAACTTGTTGTAGATTAGTACATCTTTATGGCCTAGAGAAGTGGTGTTTTTACACATAACTGTTTTAGTTCTCCTAGAAGTTCAGTTTCTTCTGGGGTTGGTTGTGTGGTTCTAGTTAGTCTCTCAGGAAAGGGTGGAATGGCTTGTGGTTCACTTTCCTGTTTCTCTTCCTCATCCTCCTTAGGAGGAGGTTGGCTGTCTAGGAGGACCTTCCCAAATCGTAGGTTGATCCCCTAAATCTCCACAACATAGGTAGGGCATGTTGTTTCTCCAGTATATACCTGTTGGGCCTCTCTGTTATTGGGGTTCTGGTTCCGTTGAGTAGGTATTTAGGGTTTTCTTGGAGGAGCAGGAGGTAATGGTTGTGGTTGAGTAGGTGGTGGAGGCAAAAGAGTAGGAGAAGAGTTGTATTGGGGCCTCCACCCCTGATGAGGTGCATTCCTTCGAGGTTGTGGCTGAGCATGAGAATGAAACAAATGAGCAGCAGGTTGAGTATGGTATTGAGATGAATACAACCAAGGAGGGGGTGTGGACTAGGATAGATGAGCAGGGGGCCCCACGAAGGCATGGGAGTGGCTTGATTGGGGTTGTAATAAGTCTGGGATGTCCCTTGCATTCCATACTGGTAAGGTCAAGGTCCATGTGGCCTCCTTTGGTTCATGAAGTAGAGTGGTTCAGTGGCTCCTTCAGCCCCTTGGTACATAGCTTTAAATCTAGGTAAGGATGGACACTAATTTTTAGGATGGTCTTCTTCACAGAAAAACACACTTCTACGAAGTGCAATGGACACTCGTTCCTAGGATGATTTCTAGTGCATCTGGGACAAAAGATGGCCAAAGCCCTCTCAGCTTCCTCTTGCTTCTTTTGGATTTTCAAGGTATCCATTTGCATGGTAATAGTTTATCTCATCTCGCTTTTGAAATCTTCCATCTGATTTTCAAATTCATTTTTAAGGAATGAACTAGATAAGGGGGTACTGGCTAAAAGTTGACTTCCCCTACCTCATTTTCTGGCTGCCCTAGAATGGTTTCTAAACATAGTCTTTATGTCATCATAAGATAGCTGGTAGATGTCTCCCCCAACTAGCAAATGGAGGGTATCTAGAAGGTCTTCAGGGACTCCTCTGAGCAGAACTAACTTTAGAGATCTGGGCTCAAGTGTGCACCTGACCCTTTTATAACTGAGTTGAAACCTCTCTTCATAGCCTTCTAACGATTCATCACTCCCCATTATCATTCAAAAGATTTTTTCTTTTGTATCCTTTGACCTATAGTAGTCCCGGTAATTGGTGTTAAAGGTTTGTTGCATCTGAGCCCAAGTTGTGATATTGTTTCCAGGTAGCCCCATAAACTAGCATAGTGCTACATCCTTGAGGGTAGAAGGAAAGAGTTTCAAATTTTTCTCATCTTTTGCATAGTCATAGGTTCGGAAAAGGACAAAAAACTCAAACAAGAAGGTATCAGGGTCTTCAATAGTCAATCCATGGAAGTGAGGTATTGTTAAGGGACTTATGTTTTTCATCTTTGTGTCCCCATTGGTATCTCGGATGGGAAAGGTACTTTCTATTCTCTCTCCATTTCCTCTACCATTTCTATTTTTAGCCATGGTTTCAGGAGGAACGGTTTCTTGCTCTTCTTCTGTTATAGGATCTTCATATATCTCTGGAGGTTCACCTATAGGTTCTTCTGGATCACTGCCACCAAAGAAGAGAGAAGGGTGACTTAGTGATGTGGTGGGGGTGTTGGGTAGGAATTTTCCTAAATTGTCTCTGTTCCTACAAGGCATGAAAGGAAATCTCTTTTTTTGGGTAAAATTCTGTGTTTCTTTTTCTACTTGTACCTACAAAACTGGAATGGATTAAGCAATAGATTACAACTAACTAAAGTCTATCTTGCTAAAATGAAAATTTAGAATTGAAATGAAAGTGGGAAAGGACTAATCTATTTTTTTGAAATGAAATTGTAGAATTGAAATGAAAGAAGGAAAGGACTAATCTATTTTTCTAAAATGAAATTGCAAAATTGAAATGAAAGCAGGAAATAGGTAATCTACGCTTGCTGAAATGAAATTTTGGAATTGAAATGAAAGTAGGAAATGTCTAGTCTACTTTTGCAAAATTGAAATTGCAGAATTGAAATGAAACAACTACTTTACTCTTGCTGAAATAAACTACTTAGCAGAAGGTTGCAGTAGAAAATAGAAGAAAAGCAGTAATCACAAAATACTTTGATGCTTCCTCAGCAACGGCGCCAAAAATATTGTGAGCTCCAGTATTGCAGCAATGATGCTACAACTCCTAGGAATCCCTACTTTACTTTTATCAACTTGGTAGTTCATAACAAACTTGGAAGCGACGGTGCTGTATGCACAAGTACTAGCTCTTACTGCAGGCTGTCACTTGATTAGCTGGCACAAGTTTGCTAGGAGCCTAATCCAACTTATATGAGTTCTCAAAAGAAGATTTTAGCTGTGATGGAAGAAAGCTAACTCAAAGTAGGCTGTTCTACTTGCAGAAAGAAGATGAAAACTTAAAGTAAACGCAAACCCTAGCAAACCCTAGTTTTACCCACTAACCCTACTTTTGCAAGGAAAAAAAGGAAACTACTCAAATGGATGCCATTGACTACTGAAAAGGTAAAATGCATGTATTCAAGCTACTTCTGAAGGAAAATATAGAAAAACCATCTTTTTGTACTTTTGAGCAATTTTATGTAGAATTATTATGCTTGTGTTTTAACGATTTATGACTGTGCAAAGGTTTGGCAGCAAAGGGAGATGGAGTTAGCTTTTGCAAGAGGTTGGGAAGGTGTGGAGAGGACCTAAGGATTCCCTAGTACCCTTCTGGATATTTCCATTGCAATCAAACTTCAAAAAATCGCTCGCATGAACTTCTACAGGAGGCTGCAGGGGATATACAGGAAGTTCTACAAGAGGTTCTACAGGACAAGGCCGAAAGTGGTTTTTGGAGGTTTGAAGGAGGAAAAACGATAGGAAAAGGGAAATGAAGGCTGGATGGAGGTGTCAAAGGGTATAGGACTCTATCAATGAAGTTAAAACATGAAAGATATGGTTGGATTTGTTCAAAGGTCAAGGAAGCAATTTTGCACAAGAACGTAGAAATCAGGACAATTTGGGAAAGTATGGCAAATGAGTGGAGGAAATCTTGAGAGATGGAATGGAGCAAGTTGGGTGATGGAAGAATGATAAGCTAGAGGGGTCTACAAGTGAGTTTCAGACTTACTT
The DNA here is from genome assembly GCA_000404065.3 of Pinus taeda. Taxonomy (NCBI): domain Eukaryota; kingdom Viridiplantae; phylum Streptophyta; class Pinopsida; order Pinales; family Pinaceae; genus Pinus; species Pinus taeda. The sequence goes on along the minus strand of APFE030272927.1, from coordinate 143,577 downwards.
TTCAAAATTGTCCAAAGCAATAACTAAAAAAACAGAGTTTTACCTATTTTAACCTAATTCTGACCTAAAAACTAGAAAAGTGCTGAACATAATTTTATGGACGGGAAATTATGCAAGAAGGCCATGGAAATTGAACAAGAACAGATCTAAGCATGTAAATACAACTAATATTAACTTCTCCAATTTGAAATCTCTCACTAGCAATTGCATTGGAAAGCAAAAATAGTGTTTTGGTGGCAGCAAGAGTGCCTTTGTCTCAATTCATGGTCCCATGGGGGAGAGAAGGGAGATCAAGGCCTCCTTGGTAGCCTTTTTGTGGATCTTCTTCTATTATTGTAGCAAACTATCTAATCAACCTGAAACTAGAACAATTATTCTAATCTAAACAACATAAATTATTTTATGAATGCAAGAAAAAACATATAAATACACAAAGGAGGTGTTGGGCACTTGGGTTGGGCCCAACCCCAAGATCTACAGCCCCCTTAGAAAGATCAGTGCTGGTTCAAGGGTGGATTCATCTTCATTGATAAAAAATAATAGTTGCATCACAAAATTGTCTATAGAAAGAGCTCGAAAATGAGCTGAATACAGGGCTGCACTAAAGTGCGAAAATAGACTATCAAATGGCTAACCTACTGAGGCTTGAAGCCTTCTTATTTATACAAGTGAGGACTCCCAACAATCCTCCTAAACTTTAGGAACTCGGCTACCTAAAACTGTAGATAACAACTTCACTAGACCTACTCGGCTGCCCCTTGTAATCATCGATGTGGTGGCCTTTGAACTCCAAGCTGCTGGTGGAGAACTTGAGGAAGGGGTCATCAATGTAGGAGACACCCCTCCTATAAGTCCTCAACCCTGTTTCTTCGAGTTTGGCTATCAATCTGCTCATAAATGCCTCGTCTTGGTCCAAAAATGTCCAAAAATCTGCAATAAACACTCATTAGACTTTTTGGTAAAGTGATTATCCCCATTCACTCAATTAACATAAATATATTCGAAAACATGCACAAAACTATGGAGAATGGTGGATTAAATGGGAACAATAGGAAAAATGAGCCCATATAGTTACCCATTTCTGGGGCTCATCAAATACCATGGGAAAATACCATGGGTGAATGAATACCATGTGTGGATAAATACCATTGGTGGATGCCACTTACAATACCATGGGTAAATTCCATGGGTGGATGAATAACATGCGTAGATGAATACCATGGGTTAATTCAATTTTATATTCATATCAGTGTGCTATAATTAGAGCCTGCACAGTCGAACGACACAAGCCAAAGATATATGACATTTATGTATCATCATCCAATAAATTCATTTAATAGATCAACATGGTATTGAAATAGATGAAATCATAACATCACATATAGGAAAACAATGAAGTCTTTCTATTGATATAAATGGAGAGAGTTACAACCAAATATAGAGTTGATCTTATAGAAGAGATCCTACAAGTTGACTTGTCCCTCCTTGTCACAAATTGTATCTCTATTTCACACTTATGCATGGAATAATGACTCTCACGATAGCAGTATCAGGGTAGAATCTATCTCCAAAATCCAACCCCTAGCTTGTGGGCAGTAAATATATAGAAGAGGATGGTAGGTTAGGAATTCTTATCCATTTACCAATCTAGGTTTAAGATCCACTCTTTATTGGAGGATGAGATTAAGGGATAAGGGATGAAATATACACAGTAGGATAGGATAGTATTCAATACTTTCATCTAAGGTAAACGGTTACAAAAACTCCTAGAAGCTTCTAGAAGAGGCTTCAAGATTCTTTTAATTTTTCCCAAATTTTGAGAATCAACACACCCCTAGGAAGGGGAAACCTACTAGTGATCAAAATAGGTTCATAGAAGGTCAACCTATTGGTGAACATAGTCTCCTAAAGGGTAAGGGTGCTTTGGCCCTTAAAATGACTGAAATGAAGTAGTTAAAGCCAGAAACTTTGGGTTAGGGAAAGTCATGCCTAGGGATTTGTGAAAATGTGATGAGAAGGGGTAAAAGGATGTTGATTGATCCAGTAAACAAGTCTATTGAGAAGATGTGACAAAATGTCCTATAACAAATTTCCTCCTAAAGTGCAAAGTCATAAATGACATATGATGACTAAAGTGGTTTACCTTGTGATAAGTCAAAATAAATAACAATTGGCGAGATCATTATTTGTTATAATACATTTACATCATGATGAATCTTCTAAGGGAGGAATACCCATTCTCAACACATAAGCTAAAATTACATGTACAATGATAAAAAGGCATGTCCACTAATGAAAAAAGGAGGACCCATGGTTGGATGATTGTCTGTATGATCATAGCCATCATACATTGTATTCTTGTATCAATCCTGAAATCGCACCCTAGATGGATGGAACTAGATCAAGGATCTTATATATCTCTCGCGCAATCATACAATGTACGAGTCTGATCATGTAAATAAATGAGCTGGAGTCAAACATGGTAGACACCATCTAATTAGCGGAATATGATGTAAGTCATTAACAGACATGAGAGAAACCGTCGATGATTAATATGGCTCTCAAGGTATTACAGTACAATCCATATGGTTCAAATAGGTGATATGAAGTCGAACACAACATATAATATGTCGGTTGAAGGCTAAGTATGTAAACTTGTCACTGAGAGAAAGGAAACTTGCCATTGATGTATGCAAGCACAAAGGTATTGAAGGTTGAATTTCTCAGTCAACTTCCTCAATAATGAGTTGATGTCGACAAGAAGTGACACATCGTAGGAGGGCCTTGATGTATCCCCCATCAATGACACGAAACAAGTGTCATGATTTGAGTCAGAATGATCAAAATAATGTTGATGCGGAACTGAGTCAACAATAAAAGATATGGAATGAAGGATTAAGAGTGTCATAGTAGATGTCAACTGAATGACTTCTCTTAAACACGTCGTTGACACTAAATGGAGTTGGAAGAATTGATCCAAAACCAAAAATGGGGGATTTGAAAAGGTATGATGAGCCAAATTATAAGAAGATTTCCCAACCCAAAAACCATAGAGATGAAGTGGAAGAGTGTCATGTTCAAGAGAAACTCGCTACATTAACAAGTGGAGTACCGCTCTTTCCTAGTTTCCCCAACCATTATTGGTCAATACCTCTTTATATTTTAACAAGATTGAGAAGGATAACATATGCTTGATCTGCAAGTTCATCCTTTGGATGAATCCCTATGAGTATAGTTAAGGAAACTTGAGAAGGAGTGGCTTGGGCTCGTCATGATCGACGATTCCATTGATGTTTGATGTTTTAACAAGTTTAGAGAAGGTATAAATCAACATATTTTTCATGTTTAGAGAGCTTGAAAAAGAGGTGAAAAATAAAAATCCAAATGTTCCTTTTCGTAGATAGTGTCTTGAGCTTGAAAAGGTAGAAAAAAATTACTTAGAAGAAACTCTTAGCCATGGTCAACTAAGGTATTCCTTTTTCATAATTAGTCTATCTCAGTCTAGAAAAGGGTTAAACTTATACTAAGTAGGCATCTTTTCATTTACCTTAACGAGCTCAAAAATACAAGGGCTCATCAATCTTTTCATATTTCGGGAGTATGAAAACAGATGAAAGAGGACTCGAAGGGTGTTGAAAAGTGGGCAACAAGAAATGCTAAATTTAGAATGTGCTAAAAATAGAATTTCTAGAAATAGCATGTCTAAAAATAACAGTTTGGCCAATGAGGTCATTGGCCACCTTGGGTGAGAGGTGAAACTGCTAAAAATAGAAAATTCTAAAAATAGCATTTCTGGGTCTCTTCCTATTTATAGTAGTCCCTGGTCTATCTATAGGAAGCAAAATTGAATTTGGTATTAACAACAGTTTAAAATATTAACTTATTAATCTCCATGAGTTAATTAGTTGGAAAAATTAAACTTGAAGTCTTTGTGAGAACATGCAAATTAGTTGTCCCACTGATTGAGGAATTAAGTATGAATTCTATAATGAGAGAATCAGTTGACTTAGTTCTAACTAGTCAAGTCTAGTTAGATTATTAAACAAGTTGTTAAAATAATAAAATATAGTTTGTTAATGCTTTCATGCATGTGACAACTATTATTTTAGATAACTAAGGATTAACTCATGGATAACTGTTGCATGTCATATGTCAAAGACCCAGTTGAGATTAGATGAGGGATAGTGTACCATTAGATGCTTGGATCTTCCCATGGAATATTCCTTGCATGCAGGAGGAACTAGTGTCCTCAAGGATGTTGTAGTTGGACCTATGGTTGACAGTAGGTATGATTTGGGGCCAATGCTCACATGTTATGAATTTGACCCCAATCAAAATTGCGCAAGGAAATAGGGTATTGGAGGACTTGAGGCCTACATATTGAGGCATAGTGAGTCTACGATCTTCATCTTTTGATGGCAGAGAGTACATGATAGCTCTTGAGCTTATATTTTTTGTAACCGGAAGAGGATTTCCACTTGATTGATAATACAGTGTGTTTAGTCAATTTAGTGTGTCCTAAATTGCTACATTAATTGTCAATCTGGGACTCATAAGCTGATGAAGTGTGGCACACTATATGTGCAAGACAACCTCTTTCTTACTTTTTGTCGTTTTTGATTTTTATTTTGTTTTGGGGGTTTTTATCTTGGTTTCTCTCCTAATGTGAATGATAATCCTATTCCTAAGTTTAAGAATACTTTAGAAGGCAAGATTGGATATAGATTCTAAGGCAATTATGTCCTCTATAATGAGTTCCAGAACTTAACACTTCATAAGGTCTTAAAACATGCTAGTGATGAAATTAATACTTGAACAAAAATGGAAAATATGTTGCTATTCAAATCAAACACCTAATGAACTACTGATCATGAAACCATTATCTCTGCTGCTTATCTAAGTACAGAAATAAAAATTATTTAAGCTACTGCATTCAACAAATCAAACTAATCAATTCACATCATTCATAGTTCGAGAGCTCGCCAGGTAGTCTAAGCCATGGCTTTAGGAGATAATGTCAATGATATGAGCAAGTTGATATCTAATTGCAGAAAAGTAAAACTAAAATCAAATCACATCATTCATAGTCCGAGAGCTCGCCAGGTAGTCTAAGCTATGGCTTTAGGAGATAACACCAATGATATGAGCAAGTTGATATCTAATTGTAGAAAAGTAAAACTAAAATCAAATCACATCATTCATAGTCCGAGAGCTCACCAGGTATTCTAAGCTATGGCTTTAGGAGATAACGTCAATGATATGAGAAATTTGATATCTAATTGCAAAAAAGTAAAACTAAAATCAAATCACATCATTCACAGTCCGAGAGCTCACTGGGTAGTCTAAGCTATGGGTTTAGGAGATAACGTCAATGATATGAGAAATCTGATATTTAAACTAACTAATAAAGCAAGTAAATAAATCTGAAATCAAAGTATACTTGAAATTAAAAAAAACTAAGAAAATCAAAGTCAACAGAGAAGCTAATTCCATGTAACTAGTTATTGCAAAAAATGTATGAAAATTCTCGGGCCTACTCTATCCCGAAACACACACACACACTGATAAGTGTTATTAACAATATACAGAGCTGAAAAATCATGTACAGAAATAAAATGCTAATACCATAACAAATGAAATATAAACAGATGGATAACTTATGAAATATGTGCAAATGAAATGAGGAAACAATGCATAAAACTTTACAGCAATAAGAAAATGAAACCTCAGTGTGCACGGGCCCTCTGCACAGCCTCGGTCAATAGGCTATCAATCAAGAATTATGCTTTTGCAATCATGTAGAAATAGAGTCTACGTTATATATTTCAAAACACAGTTACAGCAACAAGACTAGTGTCACGGCATAGTGAACTTTTAATAGCAGAATTACATCAAAAGAGACTAGCTCTATGCGTTTGGAAATGCATTATTTATAACAAAAAAACTTCATAACTGTTTTCCTCTGAAACTAAGTCAACAGAAGACACGTAAAAGACAATGTCCATGGATTTAGCATGATGGTTTCCGAGATTATTAAATCTATCAAAAGTGGTTGTTGGATTCACATCGTGGGGTAGTCTACAGGTGGAAACATGACCCCAGGGATGTAGGAATGACCATGAATCCTTCAGAATCCTTCATGTGTTTGAAAACAGAGTCTGGTTACTGTAGGACTCTTACATTGGACCACTGTTTGACCATCGTTGACCACAAATTTCCTTAATGCATCTGGCTAAACCAAACGGACCTGATCCATGTCCAGGTAATTTCTAACTTGCCCACGTGCCTTGTTCTTCTTGATGACACCTACAACCTGGAGTTTAACAAAAACAACTATGGAAAGATGAATCAATTGTGGAAAGTGGCTGCATTCCGCAGCTCATGAGCAAAATCTACTTCAAACAACAAACACAAAAACATAGTTAGAAAACCATTTCAATGCTCTTTTAGAATCAATATGCAATGATTTTGATAGCTTATGAGGTCTAGGTGAGGGGAAAAGAGTCTAGGAAAGTGTGTAGGAGATATGCAATTTCAGGGCTCAACATACCCCCACTGTGAAGGTGTTTCATGTCCCCATGCAACCAAAACTTTGATCATCCTCCCTTCAATTCATGTGTTCTGAGACCGCTGCTAGCACATCCAGTCTTCTTCTCTTCTTTCTTGGCACCACCGTCATCCTAGGATTTCTCATTAAGCATTTGAATTTGAGGTTGATAAGAGCTCTACTCAACCTCTTGCTTTTTTTCTTCAAATTTCTATTCTTCTTTTGCCACAGTCCAAGATGCAACATGGTGTTGTCATGAATGATATTATCCAATCTTCTTTGTTCCTTTAATGTTTCATTCTCTCTCTTGATGTGTCTATTTAAGACCTCTAGTTCAACAATTTCCTGTTTTAGTGATTGGATTAGAGCTTCTTGTGCTACATTAGGCTAGGTAGATGAAGTGCTTGGATCTATGACAGTCTTCTCCAACAATTCAATATAATCATACATTTCTTGCTGATTTGGGTCTATCTTAGGTGTAGTATTTCTTGGGTTGACCCCAAAATCCGGTTGAGAAGGACTAATCTAAAAATCTGGCCAAGAAGGACTCATGTCAAAATCTGGTTGAGAAATAGGAGTATGGTGTGGGCTACGGTCAGCTAAAGGTTGTTCTGATGTTTCCCCTCCTAATTCAATAAAGTGGGGCCCTTTTTTTTGTACTGTTCTCAATTTCCCTTTAAGTCTGGAGCTCCTCCTTAAATTTTGTGATCTAGTGTCCTCTTTCTCTGCACTCTATTTTTCTTTCCCTTTCTTCTTTGCTGTAGTTGATTGTTCTTGAAGATAAACTAGTCTTTCAGACAATATTTGGTGGTCCTCTTCTGAGGAAGGTTCCGAGGTTTGATAGATAGCCTCAATGTTTCTTTTCCCTTTTAATTTTATTTTCTTCCTATCCTCAGTCCTTTCCTTCTTACTGTCAGACAACTTTTCTTCTTGATTAACTTCTTTGGCTATGTTAGTAGGAGTGTCTTGAATTCTGACACTCGTTTTCTTTCTCATACTCCTCCTTATTGAGCTGCTCTTTGGTGTTTTAGGTGGATCTTGAAAGAAGTTTCTAACCAAAAACTGTTCCCAGGTGTCCCTCTTCTCCTTCAACTGTTTTTCAATTATAATTTTCACAAGCCCGTGATGGTAAAGGTGGGGTTCTATGTCCTCCAGATTCTTTTGGACAGTTACGGACATCTTTTTCAAACTATTCAATAAAAAGTAAGGCAAATTGAGGGTTTGATTTTCTAAGAAATTCATTAGCAACTGGGTGTGGTACATATACATCGACCCAAATCGTCCTTCACAGGTAATGAACTTTTCGATTATCAATAATAAACTGGCCCACTTTTCTTCTAAAGCATAGATAGGGATTCCTCGTTTGAAAATAATTATATCCATACCTGGATTGTGTAGGATAACCCTCCAGGCCCTCTCATCAAAGCTTTTGTTCTTTAACCACCGTTCTCCCTCCTGTGGGAGTTCCGTTGCGGCTACTATAGATGCCTCTATGACAGAAAATTTAAGGTCTCCAACTTCAACCTCCAGGCCATTAAAAGACCTCGCAAAAGTACTCATAATTTCCTTATTATAGCCCTTATATTTCTGAATGAACCATAGCCACCGTGCCTTCTTTAGTATTCTTTTCAATTGCAGATACCCCTCCATGAACTTGGGCCCTTCCGGTTTTTCTCTCAACAAAAGACGCATTCCTTTCTCCTGTCTTAAAATACGTATGTGTGAGTAAGGGATTAATGGAGGTGAGATGGTTGGGTTAGCAGGGAATGGACAAGTTTTATGGAGAAAAACTAGTGATTGTAAATGGAAAACAGAGAACAGGTAGCAAGAGTGAGTTCATGAAGTGGAGCGGAGGCTTATGTGAACAGGGTAGAGATACAAATATAACTTCAACAGAACAGTAGGGGAGTGAAGTGAGCCCAACAGAGTTTTGAACTAGATGGTTGCGGAGTAGACGTTAGCACGTTTACGAAATGGCTGTGGAATTTGTGTGGTGGAGAAGAGCCGTGATCAAATCAACCACGTCCCCATAATTACCTGGTTTAATAGGTGCAGTGTTAAATTACAACCAATCACGAGTTAGATCCGGAGGTTAATCATGAGTCCATTTGAAAAATAAATGCAAGGTTCATGGAGGAATCATATAAAGGTCGTGGAATGGTTATGGAGGCTATCAATGTCAATCATTGCATATAATGGAGCCATGGTTTCATAACTATATAAAATGTGCTCTAAATGCTATTTGAAATAAATTTTACTCATACCTTGGAAATTTTGCCACTTTTCGTGCATTAACCTTTAATCAGCTGCTCCCCGTTGATGCTTTTAAGTGCTTCATGTCTTCAAAATATGTTCAAAATATGTCCTTGGTCATACCTGCATTTGATTCTTATTATCTTTGTTTAACAATTGACTTTCAATGTTGAATGACAGAGGGATAGCTGCAAAAACAACAACTAGTTGCGGAATCAATTTGTCGCTGCAGAATCAGGATTCAACCATGGAAACTGATACAATAACCATATGACTGAATGGAGATGGATGAATGATGACTGAGTGAATGAAAACTGGTCATGAAAAGACTTTTATTGGTGAAATGAAATGAAATGAAGTGAAATGGGGTGGAGTGGAATGAAATGAAGTGAAATGGAACTGTGAAATGAGAGAGATAATGTTATTTTTTTTTGGAAAATATAAAGCATCAGAAGGTTCCAATTTTCGCCCTGTATTTTTTGTATAAGACTGCCAATTAGTGATTGGTTTTCAGGGTTATACATTTTTTATTTTTATTTTTATTTTATTTTTTATTTTTTTGTAGAAATAGAAAAAGAACAAGGACTAGGCTGGTGGAGAAGAAGGATTCTTCTTCACCAGCCTTATTGCAGAATTATCCTGAACGATTTTGACAAATTCCTCCTTTGAGAGTGGCTTATGATAGATCTTTAATCAGTGACCATTCACAATAAGAGGAGTTTGATATTATCAATGTTCTTGATTCTTAGTGCTCCATTGCTAAAGACTTTGTCGATCTCATATGGCCCAAGCCAAAGAGTTTGAAATTTACCTTTGAAGTCTTTAAACTTGGAATCAAATAGTAATGCCCAGTCTCCTTCTTGAAACTTTTTCTCTTTGATGTACTTTTCATGCCACTTAGCTCTTTGATATTGAACTAGATCAGTTCTTAGGATTGCCTCTTGTCTGATCTCATCTAGTTCATTCAACTGCTCCATTCTATGCTTTTAGGCTTCTGATAGATCCATTCCCAACTGAACTGCCATCTTGAAAGTTTTAACTTGGAACTCAATGGGGAGTAGGACTTCTTTCCCATAAACAAGTTCATAGGGAGAATGTCCCGTTGTGTTCCTCCATGTAGTTCTGTAGGCACATAAGGCTTCGGGAAGCCTTTCTACCCAATCTCTTCTGTGTAGATGAACAATCTTGGTAATGATGCCTTCAAGAACTTTGTTTGTAGACTCCACTTGACCATTTTCTTGCGAATGTTAAGGAGTAGATTTTATGTGCTTGATTTTGTATTCTTCCATCAGCTTCTCCACCAGGTTGGATGTGAATTGACCTCCCTGATCTGTCACAATTTCTCTTGGAACACCAAAGTGAGTAAAAATATCTTCATAAAGAAAACTAATAACTGAATGCTCAGTAGGAGAAAATAATGCTTTGGCTTCTACCCATTTAGTGACATAATCAGTACATAGTGGGTTAATAGGTCCAATGAAATCTAAAGCCCATTTTTCAAAGGGTTCGATGAGTACCTGTAGCTGCAATGGAATTTCATTTGAAAGGGTAGGTTTCCCTACTCTTTGGCAGCTGTCACACCTTTTGACATATTGTTTTGCATCTTTGAAGAGGGATGGCCAATAATATCCTAAAGAAAGGATTTTATAGGCTGTCCTTTTGTCAGCAAAGTGTCCGCCGCATGGTTCATCATGACATGCTTTGAGGATATCAGGCATTTCATCTTCCCTAACACATCTTCTGATCACAAGATCTGGCCTTGTTTTAAACAATTCGTTAGAAATCCATGAATATTTTAACTCTCCTAAATAATATTTCTTCTTTCATGAGGAAATAATTGTGGAGGTAGTTTCCCTGTAACCAAATAGTTAGCTGTATCTGCATCCCAAGGGGTCTTAGTAGTTACTACAAATAAATATTCATCAGGAAACTTGTCCTCTACAAGAGAATCCTCTTTAGTATTCTGAATACTAGACAAGAAATTAGCTACTGTATTTTGTTTCCCTGGTCTATCCAACACAGTAATAATGAACTCCTGTAAAAGTAGGAGCCACCTTGTAACTCTGCCATTAGTAATAGGTTTTTTCATTAGATATATAATGGTAGAATGATCAATATGAATAAAAGTTTCATAGTCTGTTATATAATGTCTGAATTTATTGATTGCATGAAAAACAACTAAGAACTCTTTTTCAGTAACAGTGTAGTTCAACTCAGTGGGAGTTAAATTTTTACTGGTATAGTAAATGGCATAAGGAACTAAATTTTTTTGACCCAACATAGCTCCTAGAGCTGTATCTGAAGGATCTGTAGAAATATGGAAAGGAAGTTTCCAATTTGGTCCTCTCAAGCTAGGTGCTTCAGATATTCTTGTTTTCAAAGTTTCAAATGTTGATTGGAAATCAGGATCCCATTTGAATTCATATTCTTTTGTAAGAAGTTTGAAAAGCGGATATGCTATTTTGGTGAAGTTTTCTATAAATCTTCTATAGTATCCAGTAAATCCCATAAAACTTCTAACATCTTTTTGACAATTTGGAATACGCAACTTGGAGATGACTTCAACTTTTGATCTATCAACCTTAATCCCATCCCCTAGAATATGATGTCCTAAAACAATACTTTCAGTAAACATCATAAAGAATTTTTCATGGCTTAATGAAAGGTTTGTTTCTTTACATCTTATGAGGACTTTTTCCAAATTTTCTAATGTCTCTTCAAATGAGTCACCATAAATTGTAAAATCATCCATATAAACCTCTACACAATCATGGATTAGATCATAAAAAATTCCTAGCACAGCTCTTTGGAATGTTGTGGGTGCATTACATAATCCAAAAGGAAGCACTTGATAAGAAAAAGTTCCCCATGGACAGGTAAATGTGGTCTTATCATGATCTTCAGGTGCTACCTGAATTTGATTATAACCACTAAAACCATCTAGAAATGTCAAGTACTTTTTGCTCGCTAATGTATCTAATACTTGATCGATAAAGGGCAAAGGAAAGTGATCCTTCAAAATTGATTTATTCAATTCCCTGTAATCAATGCATACCCTCCATTTAACATTCTTTTTAGGTACTATAACCAAAGGAGAAACCCATCGGCTATCTGAAATTGGATAAATGAAGTTTACA
>APFE030272927.1:102347-121110 GCA_000404065.3 Pinus taeda | reverse complement strand
GAAGGATTGGCTGTTCGGGGTGGACGTAGCCCAAACTGGGTGAACCACGTATATCTGTGTCTCTCTTGTTTTGTGCATTTTCTGTGTTTATATTTCTGCATTATTTCATGTGTTCCATTGCTCCGTAATATATAATTTTCTAACAAGAGTGTCACTGATGATGATGTACTTCTTTACTTGGTATCAAATACGTCATTGTTTGGAGCGAGAGGTATTGGAACAAAAGTTTTGGGTCTAGAGATATATCAGAATGTATCGATACCATGGGTCAAAAGATGAAATTAGGAACAATGACTCGTCTAGGATAGAATTTTCAAACGTCGATTCAGAATCAATAGTAGGAAGGTCGTAAAGAAGCTAAACAAAAACTAAATATTTTTGGATTTGGACTTCATAAATTCCAAATCAAACTCCTACAAGATGATGATCCATTTGGAGTATTTCCCCTCTAGTAGCTGACATGACAAAATATAACTCATAAGGTTGCAATCTTAAATAACCATAGTTTTCTGGAGAAATATATAATGGAAAAACCTTTGAATGGCTTGGATAGTTGCCAAAGATAACTTGTCTACATGATTGTACTTGATTTTGGTATCATTAAGAATATGAATCAAATAATATATTGGATTTTCAGTCCTTACATCGTCTTCCTATACCAATACCATTTCCATGGTAGTAACTGAAGCAACAAGATACAGAAAATAATTGCGTTCGCAATCATGGGGATATAATAGAGATGCCTGAATCAATACATATTTCAAGGCATAAAATTCCTGTTGAGAAGCATGATCCTAATGGTTGGGAACCCCTTTATTAAGCAAATGAGTGAATCCTTTTTCCAACTCAGTATAATTAGGGACAAACCTCCAAATAAAGTTAGTCTTCCCTTGTGGTCGTTGAAGTTGAATTAGGGAAGAAGGAGCAGGAAAATCGATGATAGCCTAAAATTTCAAGGGATCAATATGAATTACATGTTTTTAAATGAAAAAACCAAGAATTCCACTGGAAATAACATAGAACACACATTTGTGAGGATTAATTCAAATATTATAATGTCTATATCGTAAAAATATGGCTCGAAGATGCATCAAATGATAAGTCTATTGTTTAGAATGAGCAAGTAGATCATCCAAATAACGTTGCACGATATGTTTGATATCATGGAAGGTGTAACCATCACCCTTTGAAACATAGCCCCAACATTATTTAAGCCAAAAGGAAGTTTCTGGCATGCAAATGTACCCTAGGTACAAATGAATGCAGTCTTTGGTTGATCTGTCTGGAGAATGTTGATTTTATTATATTTAGACAAGCCAACCATAAATAAATATGTCTCATAGCTGACACAATAATCAACAATCTGGTTGATGAATAGGCCTGGGTAATTTTCCTTTGGACAAGCATAATTTATAACCCGAGAATCGACGCATAGACAGATTGTTCCCTCTTTATTCATGACATAAACAATATTTAACACCCAATTAGTTAAAGGAATTGGGTAGATGAAACCAACATGTAGAAGTTTTTCGATGTCACCTTTTAATTGTGGAAACCTTCTTGGGATGGACCAGATGGAAGCATCGCTAGACTAGTTTTTCTTCAGGATAAGTTTTAATTTCATGCACCGCTATATTTGGATCGATACCTGGCATTTCCTCATATGATTAGGAAAAGGTATCTTTAAATTCTTGGAATATTCCCTTGTAGGTCTTAATCTCATCTAAATACCAAGACACATCAATGTGTAGATTCTCGAGAATATTAGGTTTAATTGAGATATCAACAGGTATCTTCTCTTCGATATTCGACAACTTCTTTTTAGAATCAACTTCGTGAATGGAAACAAAATTTGTAGGAAACTCAATGATATTGGGTTGATACAAACTATTGAGATTATCCTCAAGGGAATCTAGTAAGGAGGAATGATGGTGATGATCGTCCCATGGTGCATCATCTAGCATCATGATCTCCATGATGATCTCATCAGTAGGGAATGTTCAAGAGAAAATATTAGAAGACATGGCATAATCCAATGAATAATCAATTCAATTGATCAAAGAGGTAAGATGAGGATGGGCCACACAAGTAAAATAAATGGCTTCGTAATTACACTTATTAAGCTTAATCAAGATTAATAATTCTCACCAAAAATGTAGATGCTAGTTTCATCTGGTACAATCAAAGGATCGGTTGGAATAGTAGAATATGATATTATATTAATATAGGAAATCAAAGGAGAATTATTGGGAAGCAAAGGTGGAAGGAGTGAAAAGGTTCCCCTGAGAGAGGAATCCTTAAGCAATCCAACCATGATGCGTTGATATGGGTGTAGAGTTTCCCCTACAAGAGGTAAGCTTAATGTAACTTGAGAACTAGAGGGAAAGAAGGTGAGTTGATCGATGGCTACAATCCTGCCTTTATGGGGAAAGGTGATCATTCGTAAATAAGTTGGAATGAAAGAAATCATGATGTAAACCCACGTGTGACCGAAGAGAATGTTATAGTCCAACGGTCCATCAATAAATTTGACTTCTATGGATACATATTTACCTCCTAATTTTACTTATAAGGAATTGAAAATACGACATGGTTTATATGTTCGTCCATCAAAATCCTTCAAGGTGGTGGGTGAATTACCAAATTAAGAAGAGCCAATCGCCTTCCAACAAGATAAAGACATAATGCAAGTTGAGGATCCTTCATTTACAAAAGAATGATGAATTTTCTTACCACGGACAACAACCAGGATCATAAAATCCAATTGAACCAAAAGTCAAGGTGAATAGTTCTCATTATTGAAAATGACTAATTTAGATTATAAAGGAACAATATATCAGATGGCAGAAAGCAAAGCCTTCTTTTGGGTGGGATAGTTTTAAAACACCTCGAGTGTGGACATAAATGATGGAGACTGCACCTGATCCTCAACTACATTATAATTTTGGGAAGCTTGCATGCAAGGGTTCAAAGCAAATTTATGAATGACACCCTTCATAGGCTTAATGGTTAATTCCATAGGAATCATAGACAGAGTAGGATTTGATGGAGATAGAGTTGAAATGGTAGGTTTATCATTAGCTTGACCCTTTGTAGGAATCACATTACCATACTCTTTACTTTGAGTGGCCACCATAATATTAGATTTAGGCTTTGTGGAGGAAAGCATTAAAACCAAGTTAGAGGAATGAGGGTTTGAGAAACCACGTGTCTCCTAATTGGGAAACGGGTCGGTCAATGCAATAGGAGAAGTAAAATATTTTAGAAATTGGTTTAGTTCTGCTTGGTGAGGACAATCTTGAGTGAAGTTCTCTTGTTTATAGATCAAGCATTGATAGTTAGGCTTTCATTTCACATAAGAGGATTGATTTGTTTGTTTATCCTATAAATGATAATATTTCTTCTTCCTTCCTTTACCTTTCTTCTTACTTCGTGGTTGTTGTTGAGATTTACCTTTATTAGAATAAACGATATTAATCTCAGAAGTAGAAGCTACAAGAGGATAGGATGTAGAGTTTTGGGAAGTTGTAAGAGTAGTACTAGATAGTTTAGTCTCATAGTGTGAACTGACAAAACCAATCATACCATCAACAACATGATATTCTTTACCGGGAGCATGAGGAACAACGTTCGAGGGTCTCGTACCATTTGGTATTTTCTCATAAAGAATCCAAGATTGGGTATAAATTGCATCCAAATAATGCGAACGAGAAGTCACTTTCTCTTCAATCACAAATACACCCTTATCTACATCTTTTATGATTGATGGCAACAATGGTTTAATGTGTTAGCATCAGGTTTATGCATTCATTTCGAAGCAATGAGGCATGTCTATCTTTTTGCAGGTCATAATCATGTAAAGGGAGGTATTGTATTCATTATAAGGTTTCCTAAGCTTAGGGACATGTGTCATTACAACTCTTTTACCTAACCATCATTCTATCCAAAATTTAGCTTAGTGATTTGATCTATAGCAAAAAATTGGCTCATGTTATGAAATGTTTTCGTAATGCTTTTCGAAAAAATTTAAAACTTTATTTTCGACCCGCTAACCAAGATTTTTTGAGCACTCAAATGGTTATTTGTAAAATATTCACCCTCCACCTTCATGATATGACATTTTATAGCATTTTTTAGCTCAACTGATTCATTTAATATCAAACCCTAGTTTGACCACTTTTTCTTCTCCTTAAAACCAGTTTTTCCAACAAACCTAGAATTGCAGTTTTCCAGTGAAGAAAGGTTTCTAGTCCTCTTGCAGGTCAATAAAGGTGTTTGCAGGTCTTGTAGCATTGCAAATGTGCCAGTCTGGCCACGTGAAATGGTTTGATCCCATTGGCATGTACTTCTAAGTGTACCCTGAAATGCTTGATATTTTCATAGATGCAGGATGGGAACTAGGGTTTCAGCATAATAATGGGTAAAATCTTAGCTGGTGCCATGATTTTATTTTCTTCTTTAACAGAAACATAACAAGAATCGGGACATTGCAATTCCCTTTCTTAGAGGAGTCTATTGCCAAAGAAACGATTTTGCGAGCAGAAGGTGAAAGATGGTTCAAGAAGTAGAGGTTGTTGAATGCGGATTTAAATTTCTTCCTTAAAGAAGACTGACAAAATCAAGATTGGGATGTAAGGTTCCTCCAAAGAAAACTGAAACCTCAATGGGTTGTTACATTTAGAATTGTCCAACTTTTCTTCACCTATGAAGGTAGGTATTCCAAATCTTACCTATATCACATGAGGTTTCTTTGTCACTCAACAATCTTTAGGAAAATGAATTTTCCATATTTCCAACATCAAAATTTGTTTTAAATGTACACTAAGGAAAGGAAGATACTTGAATTACAATCTCATGATATTTTTCGTCACAGTCTTATTAATATTTTATGTATTCACAAGTTGAAAAGAAAGTATAACAATTAAGGAAAAGGAGGCAAAGGAAGCCAAATCCACCTATACCTAGAAGAAAAAAAAGAGGCCAAAATAGAGTTCCTTCTCAAGTTGTATCTCATGAGACAAAAGGAAAATCTTGCTAAACTAAGGTTGAAAAACATGAGTAGGTCACTGTGAAGATGCCAGAAGTTGAAGGTTATGAATGGAGGATTAGAAGCCAAAGAAACCAACAAAGTTTTATAGTAGAGGAGGAAGAAACAAAACAAAAAATCTCAAAAAGAAAAAAAGGGCAAACAAAAAGTTGAAATATAGGATGAGGAAGTCGAGACAGAGGTTAAGTTTCAGGGAAAAAGTCCTCACACTCATCCTACTCATAAACTAAGGTTGAATTTCAAGCTAGAATGAATCCTATATTAAAATAAACAATTATCATCCTTGATGAAGAAGAAAAAATAGACAAGACTTCAAAGAGTAGAAAACGGCAGAGGAAAGAAAAGTATGATGAGAATAACAAAGGAAAAACCATAAAGATGATAAAATTCCATAGAAACTTACGAGAAGAGTGACAAGGAGTCAAAATCAGATGGATATCCTTGCTCAAGCTGCATAAAACATAGGAATTTGATTAGTGGACATCAAGGGAAGAGAATAGCATAAACCCTAATTTTGTTACTGTAAACCCCAATTTTGCTGCACCAAAACTTAAGGGATATTTAACATTTTGGTTTACCCTTGGTTAATGATCAATAAATAAATAGTTTTGAATATATTATGGTAATGTATCAAATATTTTTGTGGCTAGAGGAGTATAAGTCAACATGGGGAAAGCAAGCAACGAAGAAGTGAGATAGGTACACAATTTTGGCATCATTTCCAAGTTCACGCATCAATTGTCTATAAGGAGGGAACATGAGTTCAATTTTAGATTTCAAGCCTATAATGCAGCATACACCTCACCATTCTTCTAGGATACTAGCAGCAAGAGCTTATAGCAGCTATGTGTTATGTTTTGACTAGGGATTATTTACCGGATTAGGGATCTGAATAGCTAAGATGATAGGGTTCTGTGATTTTTTCTAATTAATTCTCAAAGATTATTTAAATATTTTGTAATTATTGCTACCATACTTCAAGGATATTATCTCTATTGTGTTTTCTATATATTTCATCAAGAATATGAACAAATGATTTATTTTTTATTTTTTATTTTTTATTTTTTTTTCTGAAAAATATATTCATTATCTGTGTGTTGAATACCTTAATTATTTAATTTACTAAGATAAGTAGATTTTGACTAGTGATATAAATTTCAATGCGATAGTTAGTTTTAGTATGCATGTTCTATGTGTTTTTCAATTTCTGCTTTAATAATCTCATAAATGCATACCTTCTAAATGTTAGGAAAAGATAAATTAATTCATAATTCATCTTTGTTTTGATGCTCTGAGTTAAATTTTCAAAGGTTCTCATCTTGATCCTATAAAGATTCCATAGGATTCACTATGTATGCCCTATTGTAGTGTATTTTTCTTCTTTTTTTTCATCCATATACAAAAAATGGTGAAGGTATAGGATATGTTATCCACCTTTCCTTTATAAGTCTTAATCTAACATCGAGTTATCTTGGTAAATCTATCTAAACCCTAGCTATTTGACTCCATCACCCAATGAGCAATTGATTCTAGTCCAAACCGAACCCTACATCAACATAACCTATTTGAAGGTTTATCCATAGTGTAAAGGTCAGAGAGAGCTCTCTCTAGATTAAAGGGGCTAGCCTTCAATCTATAAGTTAGATTGAAAAGGTTATCTTGGGAATTTCTCTCCTATAGTTGTTGGCTTATGGGGGCATGACCTAGGTTCAGAGTTATTTAGCCAAACAAATCCCTACACTACTGGTCCTTTCAGCATTAGCCCGCGGAGCGTGGACTGAAGTCTCAACCGAAGTAGTATGGGGGGATGCCGGAACCAAGTTTCTGCACCCTTGAGATGGATGTGATGTCGATTTAGTCCAACTAAACCTGCCTTCACGTGGGTTTCTTTGTGCACTATTCTAACCTTTAGTACCTTTGTGGTTTTTTATAATCAACTTTCGCACATACCTAACCAGGGCTGAAGCCCTTTCGCACTACTAATGCAGCGAACTGCGATATCTCCTAAACTACGCCAAGTATCTTACTTATCTTATTAATAGGTCTTGATTATCTTCGTGTAAACAAATGTTTTATCTTGCATTCACTTAGCCAATACAATTATACACATTCGCGCATCATGTAAGCATTAAAAGTGAAATTCATACCCAATATAACAGATGCATAAAATAGGAAATAAAGACACATAATTGATAGAAACTTCTCTTTATTAATAATTCCACTATTTATAGACTTGACTCGCCCTACAAACTCAGTTGCAGGGGTCTGTGAACTCAGATGCAGACTACTAGGCCTTTGTGTACTCAGTTGTAGAGCCTCTTCCTACACTACGACCCAAAAGTATACTTTACACTTCAGAACTATCTCGCATACTTTATTCTTCCTTAGATATTTCGTGATCCCTTAACTACTTAGAGCCTCACTCTATTTATAAAATCCCATGGTCCGTGGACCATGGCTAGATCTTCTACAACCAAAATTACATTATAAAAATTAAGGGCGGACAACCCTATGACTCTTTAACAAACTATGTGCTATGTGCCCACAAAATGGAGATTCTTTACATTGGAATTACAAAATTGACCAAAATATAGGCTCTAAGCCCCAAAAGTTCCCTTGGAGGATCCGGTGCCCAACAAGACCTCAACATAAACATCGTGACTTGCCCTCGAGTCACTTTTTAGGTGTGGAGATCTTTGCGCGACGACCTCCCGACTCTGATTGGATTGCTGCAAGTTCAACAACGCACTGAGCGACTTCCTGCTGAACTTCCTCTACGCATTGTTCGGTGACCGCTATCGTCAAACTGTTGCACTAAATCCTTTATTGAGTTGCTTGCAACTGCGCTATCTTTGCTTCAATGGAGTATATGCCTCATCAATTCATAGATATAGGCGCGTTTCAAAGCTGCCTCTTTATGCTGAGCAACATCCACTTGCTCCTTGAGCTCCTTTGCTTGTTGTATCCTTGCGAACCTCTGCGTAAGGGTAACCATCTGCATGGTCCCTTTTACCTCTTCATATATTTGCTGCAACTCACGCGCCTATGTCTCTAGGTGCTCTATGTTTGGGTCCTCCTATAGGGTGGTGAGGACCTCAAGCGACTACTCGAACAACTTCGTGCAGTCTATCACTACATTGTTAACCGCCGCCATTGTTGTTGTGATCATGGTGGTGCGGTTTTCCTTAACCTCTAGTGGAGTTGAAGGTTGCACCTTCAACTACAGTTCTGCTATCTAAATGTTCAGCTCTAACTGAACTGTGGCCATTTATGCTCTGGCGTCGCTTACCCCTATTACTAACATTTAGATGTGCACCTACACCGGTTCCTCTGCTTGGATGGCCAACTCCAGGAACATCTAGCAGGCTTCCTCCACCACCTATACTATCTGTATTTTCTACGCCACTACCTCGTTGCACTACAGGCTCAACTGCTTAATGTTGATGTGATGCTTTCTCATTACCTATAGCACGTGACTCTCCCTGGCGCGTAGTTCTACAGTGACTCCATCCTTTTGGCATCAAACCAAGCATCACATTATGAATAGTGATTGTAACGGTCACTTTCTGACAGACCTACGCACCAACGCAACTATCTTTGCATGTCGCGGATCTTGTGACACTTCGCTACTATGTGTAGTCCTGACATTGCGCAGTTCCCTAGCAGAGTAGTTTATAGTCCCGCGCCTCCTTTCAGCTACCTAGAGTGTTAAGATTATTCTTCTATCGGCCAGTCAGGTGGTCAGGCCACCTGTGTATAGCTTCAAACGACTATTATTCACTTTTCTTCAGAAGGGCTTTCCATTTAACTTAACCAACTCCACTGTGCCACCATCGGTAATCTCCTTCATAACATACTGTCCTAGCTAATGCATTCTAAACTTTCATGGGAATTTATCAAACTTATTATCATATAACAATGCCAGATCGTTTACCTTGAATGTGCACAACTTGATGTGTCGATCGTGCCATGCCTTTTTGTGCTGCTTTTGGACATGCTGGTGGAATCCAGCCAAAAATCGTTCTTCTTCAAACTCTTCTAGCTACGAGCCTCTCCTCTAGGGCTCCATGATCTGTCATACCTGTAAGCGTTTCTATGCGTAGACTAGGAATGATGTATTCCATTAGCATTACAGCTTCCATTCCATAGACAAGCTGAAAAGGTGTATGTCCTGTCAGTTTCTTACATGTCGTTCGATAAGCCCATAACAATGCAAGTATGCGTAGATCCCAATCAATTCGCTGTGCGTTGCATACCTTGTTGAACAATTTTGCACGTAGAATATTCTACGTGGTTTCTCTTCCTGCATAATGTCTTCCCAACATTAAGAGCCATCTGTAAGGTCGCCTCCCCAACACATGCTTATTGACCATGTATTTTAGCATGGATTACATGTGCATCTATGCAGATTGGGGCTTTTCTCCATAGGCCTGCGTCCACTTGGCCATATGTGCATGCAGGTCATCCTATTCATCATACTTGTCTTCTAATCACATCTTAGGCTTCCCAAAGCACGCTCTCATCATTCTCCTACATTCTCGCCCATCATCAAAGCTTCCTTTGTGCGTACCCCACCATCTCGCAGACGTAGTGTGCAGTACCTAGTCCAAGGCCTGGAAGAGTTTCTTTTCTGGAAATTACCTTTCAAAGGCATCCAAGAAGGTATCTACGTCATTTGGACCATCATAAGTAGGCATATCTCTTACTTCTGTTGACACGCACCGCAGCGACCTTATCATCATATTGTAGTTCAGCATAGTTACTTCGTGTAACCAATTCTGTCGTTGTTCTACTTCATCGGAATCTGAGGTGCAGGAAATTTCGTGCTCCCACGTAATCTATCATTAGTGGTGGGATTCAACCAATCCTGGTCTCATGTTGTTGGGCATGGAATCCCCCCAGAGTAGGTTTTGGGGCTCAAAGCCCATTTTTTGGTCAAATGTGTTGTAAGACTCCACGAATTTCAGGCACAGAGCACAAAGTATAGGATGAGTCATAGGGCTGTCAACCCTAAAATATTGTAATGTAATGAAAAGTCATGTCGGCCTACCCATGGTCTATAGACCATTGGAGTGTATAAATAGAGCGAGGCTCTAAGTTGAAAAGATAGAGAATTAGAGAGAAGAATAAGAATGGTTCAAGCTTAGAGTAGAATCCTAAGTGTCTTGGTTTATAGTAGTAGGAAGAGGCTCTGCAGCTGAGTGTGAAGAGGCCTAGTAGAGTCCAGAGCTAAGTGCATGGACCCCTACAGCTGAGTGCATAGGGCAGAGTCGAGTCTGTATTGAGGACAGAAAGCTAATCAAGAGAAGTTTATCCTTATTCTGTTATTAATTATTACTTTTACTGTGTTTGTTTGTTGTGCACAGTTAAGTAAATACTTGTATGATTCAGAATACTTATATATGAAAATAATCCAAGTAATCAACTAACAGTGCATAATTAGGAAAGACTTGGGTAAACAACAAGGATCGCGTTGTGAATAGGACTGCGCAAAGATAGCATCACAGGCTGTGAGATGCCCACTGGTGTGTGTAGTATAGTGAGTGCAAAGGTTGGACCATGTAACAATCCCAACATATCAGAAATCCCTAGGGTGCGGAATCCTAGTTCTAGCACCCTCCCATACTACTTCGGGTGAGACTTCAGTCTACGCTCCGCAGACTATTGCCAAAAAGGCCAGTAGTACTAGGATTTTCTTAGATAAATCACCTATGAACCTAGGTCAGGCCCCAATAAGCCAAAAAATGGTTTTGTTTCCGGAACCAGGATCTGCATAAGGGATGTCTGATGTCGTGCCAATGGAACCCAACAAAGAAAGAAATTGAAGAGTGGTTGGACAAGAATATTCATGAGTTCGTGACACAAGAAAACAGAACTCCGTGAGTATCTAAGGAATAATGGTTGGAGCACTACCTGTATATGGAAATCCACGAAATTTTCTTTACATCCTTTCCTTTTGAGATGTATGAGTGGATCGCAAAGTTAGAAAACAACCAGGGAAGGTGTAGGATTGACAAACCAATAGTGTGGACTCCAGAATTAGTGTGCAGACTAGAAGTGTCTGAAGATAAGATCACGCAAGCTATGGACCATTGGCTCGACCAGATAATCGAAGGATTTATCACTGAGTTTATCTTAATTTACATTACCATCAGCTACAGTGAGGCAGAATGAAGTTTTCTCAAGGGACCGCGAGGTAGGTATATTAAATCTTTGAACACTTGGATTAAGATGCTATTGTGTGAAAAGAGGGTTATGAAAATCAATTAATGTTTGGGACTACGTGGAGTGGGAAGATATACAAAATTAGAAGTAGTTAAGAATTAGAAAATAGTCCCTTAATTTCACCCTCGCGGGAGAGCGAGGACAAGCTTGCGAAGGTTTCTCCAAGAAGCGCGGTCAGTTTGATAAGGCAGCAAATTCCACATTTATCACCTCCACCCACACCGCCACCTATTTCACCCCCCTCACCTCCATCTCCACCCACTCCACCTCCACCAACCCCACAGTTCAGTATGGCAAGCACGATCAAACTACTAGTATTCATAGGAGTGGGAATTGAAGATTCAGACCAATTCTAGTTCGTGGTAAGAGCATTATGGGAAGCACAAAGTGTCACGGATGACAATATTAAGAAATCCATGCTAGTAAGTACGCTGCAGGATCATGCACTAACGTGGTATATCAAGCATTCTAATGACCACCCAAATGCAGGAATAGTAGAGATCCAAGCCACGCTGAATAGGGAATTTAGCAGGCCAAACTCCAAAACACAATCAATCATCAGCTTTAAAGAGATCACGATGCTCCTGGGCAAGACCCCATAAGATCTGGATCAATAGTTGAAGAGTACGACTCGCAAAGCCAATATGACATTGACAGATGGACAACATCGCGCATGGTTTGTAGCATCTTTGATACTGTACTTAAGAATGGCGTTGTCACAGTAGAAACTTTCCACTGAGGCCGAAGCATTGGAAATGGCAATGAGATTACATTAGACCCCTATACAAGACCCCGGGTTGGGAGTCCAACAAATCCACGTGTAGCTACAAAATCTGTGTATTGAAATGCAGAGTTTGAAATAGGATACGACACCTCAGACAGAGGCGTGACAGGAAGTATGGTGTATAAAATGCAAAGGCCAGGGCCATTACAAAGATCATTGCCTAGTGTTCATGAACTAATTAGCAGGGGGAGGGCCGATGCCACTGAGACTAGAGGCACAGGTAGGGTCGAGCGCAACACCTACTTTATGGCGCACGATCTGCTAGATAGGAGGGAAACATAGTACGGATAATTGTCATTTATTGCAGAAGTATACAGAGAAATCCCAACAATTGTTTGTAATTTCTACAGGTTAGTAGGCCACGATGAACGCACTTACCGCAATTACAAACTAATGATGGATTGGACCCCTGCTTGTAGGGTATAGATTGAAACACGAGCCCTCAACCCGAACACAGTGATAGTACACACTGGATTTTAGGGGCGTGATCAAGGACGAGGTGGAATGGGACCAGGAAGGGGTCGCAGACAACTAATTTGTTTCAATTGTGGAGGACCAAGGCACTATGCTTGCGATTGTACCAACTCGACAAGGATATCATGTTTTTATTGTGATCAGTTTGATCATGAGACAGAAGATTGTCCTTTGTTGATCACAAGGATGCGTGAAAAAGGGGTATTTCAACCTCCTCCGACTGAAAATATACAAATGATGAGGTCTGAGCCACGCGAAGAAGAACCAAATGTAAACATGATGCTCAGAAGTAGTATGACCACAAGAGATGATAAGGGGAAGAAACCATAAGAAATTACATGGGTTCACAAGGCTCCTACAAAGGAACCCGAGTTTGACCTAGAACGCGCAAAGGAAACATTCATGGAGGCTAAGAAGAGCTTGATGGAGGCCTCCACTTCAGGTAGTAAGGATCAAATAGAACTAGGAATGTATCCTTCAATGTTCACTACATTTCTCGAGACATGCATGAAACTATTGGGTGACAAAAAAGTAGTTAAGGGACTATAGGAAATGATCACTAGGTGCGCAGGGTCAGGAGAATCGCACGTGGTCCGGAAATTGGGGAAGCATGCATTGCGTACTGGAAGGGAAATGAGGTTGATTGCGTAGATTGGTGAGTATGAAATGGATCAGTTTATCCTAGATTTGGGCTCAGACGTGAATGTATTACCAAAGAAAACATGGGAATGCATGGGCAGACCGGTGTTACAATGGTCCCCTATTCAATTATGAATGGTGAACCAACAAAAGATTTTGCCCATGGGGAGATTGCAAGGGGTAATAGTAGATATTGAGGGTGCGAGCGCGCAAGTGGATTTTGAAGTAATAGAGATTGTCGATGACAGTAACCCCTATCCCACACTGCTAAGAATATACTGGGCCATCGATATGAACAGAGTCATAAATTTGAAGAAACGCAAAATGATCTTCGAGAAAAAGTCATTACGCGTAGTAGTACCACTGGATCCAGCCGAAGGAGTGTGCTACACTGAACCAGTGGGTGACGATGATAGCGATGATGATCTTGATTGTATTTACAAGATAACTACATGAGACCAGGATTGGGTAAATCTGACTGCAGATGGAAGAATCTCATGGGAGCGTGAAAGATTCTATACTTTGAATTCAGATGAAGAAGTGTAGAAATGGTAGAATCAATTTCACGAAGTAATAATGCTTAATTGCAACATGATGGTTATATCACTGCGTTGCATGACAACAAAGGAAAGGGAGCTACCTACATATGATGGATTGTCAACAGTGGATGAATTTATGAGGAAATTTGAAAGTGCACTACCAGAACAACAGCGATTCGATGCGCTGAAGTGGGCACTGCTTGAAACACCCGCACGATGGTGGGGTACACATCAAGGAAATTTTGAGGACTGACGCGGATGCAGAAGGATGATGCACCTACATTTTGGAAAACAACAGCTTCAAATGAAATTCAGTCAACAAGGGCAGAACAACCTACACGCCCACCTTTCTTAATGGGTACAAACATATGTTGTATAGCCTGCATAAGCACACCCCAACCCCAGCATAGAAAGTCGTAGAAATTCGCAGCAATAGGAAAGGTGACGTGCACTACAAATGTTCCACGTGGAAGCATTAAATAGGGTGTGTGGAGTCCTAAACAAGGTTCACCAAGTGAGACAAACCGATTGGGACCTGCGTGTACCAGCGGTTCAATGGGCCTATAGGACCATGTGCAAAAACTGGAGCACAGAGATGATTCCGAAGATGCAAAACAGAGTCGAAACCATAATTTCTAAAGAAAGGAATCCACACGTGATAGCTCCCACAATTGGGACAATACACGAAGACCAGGACGAAGGAATCACACAGCTATGTGAGGACAAACATATAAGGATTCAGGAAGCCATTTGGCAAGGGAAGCTTAGACTTCGTGAACTCGAAGAAGATCGGGTACGATTGAGCAAGAAAAGCATGTTGATGGACATTGAGATAAAAAAAACTAGAAAATGAGCTCACGAAAGCATGTCTAGTCGATAAACCAAGGATGACAAGGTAAGATACGAACAACCATATTTCTGCATTATAAGATTTTCACCAAGAATTTATGACTCTACTACCATGGCTGTGACTGCACCTTACCAACCGTAGTAACCAGGAGAGCGCACCACTTAAAGTAGAACGCGCAGTGCTGACTATCGCGAGGGTAATTGAGGAGTGCCCATGGACTAGACTAGAAGGCGAATTGAAGTCTCGCACAGGTGGTGCGACCACCTGGCTAGCCATAGGGAGCACAGTCTCAATGCTCCAGGCAGTTGAAAGAGAGCGCGAGACTATAAAAGAGTCTGTGTGGGAGCTGTACGATAAGGGAGTTGCGCAGAGGATCAGCATGTCAGAAGGATTGCACCCACACATAGAGGGATGTGCTACCACATTTGTAGGCTGGGAAGTGATCGTTGGTGTCACTATTCATGATAAGATGTTAGATTTAAGGAAAAAAGGAGCGGGCGACGGGCAATTAAGACACAAATTAAGAGCTAGATTTGGGATGATCTGCTGCCAAGAATGCATTAATGACTCAGAAGTTGGGGAACGGTCAAATTAAAATTCAAAAGATGCTATAAAACTCCCAAGGCTAGCCACGAGACAACACTTGTTCATTTGAAATTTGTGCTATTACAAAGAGCACAGAGTGTTGAGTGCCAAGCAATATTTGAGCCCCCAAGTTCGCGAACAACCACATATAGTTCAAACAAGACGATAACTACCAGGAGAGGTGTGGGATTTGTAGAGAGTACCGCCGAGGAATTTGCGCAGAGCCCTACGCTACAGGTGGGGGATGCGCCGGAAATTTTGAAATCACCTCAGACGCTGAGGCCCAAGAATGATAAATAGGTAGCGGGACTAGTCTGCATTTCTCCGTGAAATCCGCGGTTTGGTAAGATTTCCTTGGAAGAAAAGGGGAAGGTTGTCAACCTTGAGACAGATGATGATGAGGAGGACCTCCAGGCTCTTGTAAATGAGATAGAAGTGGAGCAAGAAATGCAAGAATACACCCAAGTGGTCTGCGCTGCAACAAAACTACCTGAGTACGTTCCTTCATGGAGAGGGGAAGTTAAGGTACCCAAGGATTTGGATGCCATTAAGAGCGCACTCCAAACCCCACTCCTCCAAGATGGAATTCGGTTTGAGGGCAGCCCTGGGCCGTGTGTCCATAACGAAATTTGAAGACTGGGACCTCGCAGACAGTGAAAAGTTCCCACACTTACAGACTGAGAACCTCATGAAACAGAGGAAGGAGGGGATAGTTACCATGCTAGAGCTGTAGAAATGGCTATGCGGTGTGGAGAAGGCTGGGCTACTCGACCTAGTGTTGAGTCCCAAACTTGCATCTTTCCTACAACTTTTTCTAGCTTCTTCCCATTCATCTGAACCTCCTAAGTCATCAGTATCATTGCATATTAGTTAAAAAAGGGCATTTAAAGTCGTTTCTTGACTATGTGTTTGTGTTGCTATTTGAACTAGGTTTTTATTTATAAGCTGTAGAATCTTATCACTTTCCGTAGCCAGCCCAACTTTCCACAGCTGTTTTGTCAAAGTCTATATTGTAGGTGTCTTCAGGTGAATCGAGCCACATGGGCAAGTTGCAAACGATGTGGACATGGACCGAGTCCTATTGGCTCAGTCGAATTCATCAAAAGAGGCCATAGTCAACGGTGGGCAAAGCGGTGATCAACTTAAGAGTCCTACGGTGATAAAACTTTGTTTTTCATCACGTGAAGCTTTGCGTGGTTGTTCCTAGATCTCAGGAGACAATTTAACACATGTGGACTGCTCCATGAACTGGATCCAACAACCACCCTCCAAAGCTTGAATCTTCATGGCATCCATAATGCTAAATCTCGGGACATGGTTGTTTACGTGTCTTTTATCAGCGGAGAATGTAGGAAAACAGTTATGTCATCCTCTATTATAAATAATGCGTTCTCATATGCATATTAGTTAGCTTTTTGGTAATGTAATTCTGACTATTAACGAGCCCACTGTGCCGTAACTTTATCTTTGTGTTATGACTGCATTTTAATACATGAGAAGACTCTGTTTCTGAGCTCAATTCGTGGTTGATCGTTGATTGTCTGAGGATTGTGCAGAGGGCCCCTGCACAGGCCAAGGTCTTGTTTATTACTGTAGAGTTTCATGCTTTATTTCTTTATGTTCCTTATGCCATAATCATTCACTTGTATATATATCACATTTCTTATGGTATTAACATTTGATAGCTGTTCATAGCTTTTCACGTTTTATATGCTGTTAACTGATCAGTGCTTTTGTTTCAGATTACAATAGGCAGCCCGAGAATTTGCACATAGTTTTCTGATGACTAATGACATGGAATTATTCTTGTCCTTCTGTTGATTCATTTCCTTTAGTTTTTAGTTCCAGCACTATGTTATTTATTTCAGTTTTGCTCATTTACTCTTCTACAAGATAGATATTAAATTACTCATGTCATTCTCAGTTACCTCCTAAAGCCAGAGCGAATCGAATGGTGAGGGATTGAAGTATGAATGCGTAGTTTGATATTAGTTTATTTTTCTGCAAGTTAGTTATTGAATTTCTCATGTCATTCTCAGTTACCTCCTAAAGCTAGAGCGAGTCAAATGGTGAGGGATTGAAGTATGAATGCATAGTTTGATATTAGTTTATTTTTCTGCAAGTTAGTTATTGAATTGCTCATGTCATTCTCAGTTACCTCCTAAAGCCAGAGCGATTCAAATGGTGAGGGATTGAAGTACGAGTGTGTAGTTTGTTATTAGTTTTATTTTCTGCAAATTAGATATCAAATTGCTTGAGTTATTTATGATTACCTCCTAAAGCCAGAGCGAGTCAAATGGTGAGGGGTCAGAATATGAGTTGATGTAATGTGATTTTAGTTTACTTTTCTTGCAATTCTTGGATTTCTTTGAGTTCAGTTTTTCTTATATTTTCATGGCAGCAAGGATACTGGGTTTCATGGTCACTAGCGCACTGTTGTTTAATTAGAATAGTGGCACATTTTCACTCTCTTTCAGGAATTAGTTTCATCATTGCATCTTTTAATTTTTTTTTTTTAAAAAGTTTGAAGTTTTGAAAATCATTTCAAAGGACATCATTGCCTTGAACATTTATATCATACTTGTCTTTTAGAATTTCCATCTCACATTAAGGAATTAACAAAAATAAACCCAAAATAAAACAAAAATGATAAAACGATAAAAAAAATAAGAAATAGGTTATCTTGCACATATAGTGCACTACACTTCAAGAGTTTACGACTCTTGGATTGACAATTAATACAACAATTTAGGACACTTTAAATTGACCAAACATTTTGGCGCCATTGCCGGGGAAGTGTAACTAGGTAGCCAATTTCCTAAAAAAAAACAATAAAAAGAAGGGAAAATTTGATAACTTCTTGAAGTATGCTCTCCCCTTGCACTTAGTGTGATCTGGAGGATCAGAAAAGAGATTTATTTGGTTCAATAATTTCTTAAGTATGCTCTCTTCTTGCACCCAGTGTGACCTGGAAGATCAGAAAGAGAATTATTAGCCCAACTTAAAAATAAAAAATGACATGCATAGAGCAAGATATTCTAGGGGAAGGTTTATAGCTAGAGCCAAGAGTTTGATTTTCACAACTCCATCTTCTTCAAGGCATATACAAGATTCACCACCATCTACCCCTAGCCTTAAGATTCCTGGAATTCAAGGAGCAGCTGAATTAGAGGATTCTCCTACACCATCTACCAAATCTCATTTAGAGGAAGACCCTTTCTTTACTTCTACAGGAGAGCATATTGTAATTCAACAAGTAGAATCACCTGAAGAAGAAAAGGAAGAAACTCCCTCTCATCCTCCCTTAATAGAAGAACCAGAGGGCTCTGAGGACTCTGAAGAAATTATCATGACAGAGGAAGTAGTAGATGGATTTGGAGGTAGAGGTAGAGGAGGATGAAACAATGGAATAGGAAATGGAGGACGAAGAGGTAACAATGGAGGAAATAGGGATGGGGATAACTCATTTGGATTCCCTATAGCCGATTAGGAAACCCATACAACAATGAAAAACATTTCACCATCTGTCCTCCCAAACTTTCATGGGTTGAGAAGTGAGGATCCAAAAACATTTCTATTTGAGTTTGAAGTCTTGTGTCGAACCTATGATTATATGGAAG